>KZ451948.1:1232067-1296001 GCA_002786265.1 Apostasia shenzhenica | reverse complement strand
TCAGCCCCTTTGAAGGCTGTGTACAGGAAGTATATATACTCTGAGCCTGTTATGTCTAGTCACTTCAAGCCGAGTAATCTATGGCCTTAGCGACGGCCCAATTAATGCCTGCGGATGGCTAGTATGTGACTCCTGTACGGTATGTCAGCGGTCATGGCCTGTCGGCGGGAAAACCGCGTTTTCCTCAGAGAATTACAATCCCCCAACGGTCAGATGTCGCGTCGGGGCCTTGTTCTACGGGATCTTCTTCGGCGTCTACTTTTCGGGATGATACTCCTTCTGTTCGGCTTGGGTGCCTTGCTCACGTGAAGACCATGTGAGCAACCACGTGGACGGTTCAGATGAAGAAGGCACGAATCCAATTACAACAGTATGTAGTAATTCATATTTGTTAACACGTGGTTTCTGCGCTGCATCCTGGCCGAACGCGTGGCGCCCGACGGGTCTGTACTTGATTGATTGATTTGCTGACTCGGCTTCCAGTTTTGCAAGACTATTGACCCAGGTCAAACCTCGGGCACGAGAATTCACTCAACCATCGACCACGACGTTCCAGGATCATCCCTTGTAACCTCGGGCCCGAGGGTACGAGGTAACGCCTGTCACAATCAACTTCACCTAACCCTGCCGATTTTCGTACAGACGCTCTTCCCCATAAAAGTACCAGCATTAAAGGATGTCATCTTCCTCGTACAGCTGCGAACCTCTCCAGTGACAGACAAGCGGCGCTCAGAGCTCATCCATCACCTTTCCTCTGGAAAACCAGGGTGGAGCTATGCACGTCAACGGCTATAAAAACCGCTGAACAGTCCCAGCCAGAGGGGATATAGAAAAAAGGAGAAAAAGAGATTAGCAGATAGACAAAGGACAACGTTTTTCTTCATTGTATCAGGACCCCAACTGAGGGCTCCTGACCTTCTTCGTCTCCCTCTTCTTCTTCTTCTTTCTTTTTTCCTCTTCTTTTCTTAGAAAATTGTACAGCCTTGAGGGCCATCTTTTTCCTATTAGTGAGATTCCTTCGCTGACCGACCGGTGGACGTAGGAGATTTCTTCTCTTAACCACCTTAAATCTCTGTGTAGTTTTCTGGTTGCTTTGGACTGAACCTTCTCCTTGAGCCTTCATAGAACGGACTCACCACCTTTGCGCGCCGCCATCTTCCGAAACTCTCTCTCTTCTTCGGTGTTTCCTGGGACCCCCACATCCTACATCAACATCTTCTGGTGCTTTCATTGAGACCGGAAAGATGGTGGCTAGAACGCGCAAAACCAACTCTACTGCTCGCAGTATACATGTGGGGGAACCCTCTGTCCGGGCGCCGGATGACGGAGCCTCAACTTCCACTTCCCGGCGACGCGTCGGATCTGCCTCCTCTTCCAGAGGCACCCGTGTTTCGGAGCTCCAGGGGATGCTTGCAAACCTCACTGATATGGTCACCGGCCTCACGGCGCAACAGGCCATCATCCTCAGACAAACTCAGCCGGTTTGTGCAGTACTTCCTCTCCCACCAGTAGCGGCGGTCCCTGTTCCTCGCCCGCCGGTACCGGCGGTCCCTGCTCCTCCTCCGCCGGTTGCAGCGATTCCAGAGATGATTCCGCCGCCCGCAGCGGCCCCGGCTCCGTTCCCTCCGATTCCCGCAGTGGCCGAAGCCCCCATACCAGTACCCCAAGCTGCACCACTCTCTATCCAATTTTCTGGTTCTTCCAGACCACCCATACGTCCTTGCCATTTCCAGGAGGTTCATCAAAACCCCCTCCTACCTTGTCCGCTACCACAACCTGCCTTTCTCCCACATGCTTTCCCTCCATTCCTAGCTGGAAGAGACCCCCTCTTTCCCGGCGCTCAGGCTCCTCATCACGGACCTGATCCCTTCTTCGGGCCGATGGACGGAAATGCCCCTTTTTTCGATGCCATCCGTTTGGCTCCTATCCCAGAGGACTTCCGACTGCCCAGGTTGGAGGTTTACAGAGGCGCAACAGACCCCCGTGAACACGTGCAGGGGTTTGAAGCCGCCGTCCGATATCGCCGGCCGGACGAGGCCACTAGGTGTCACCTCCTGGCCAACACACTGAAGGGGGCAGCATTCAGCTGGTTCACCAAGCTGCCCCGAGGTCACATCACCTCCTATGAGCATCTGAAGTGGGAGTTGATCGCCCGTTTCATAGGACGGACCCATATGGTCATGTCCGACATGGTCCTCGCCAACATCAAGCAAGGCGAGAGAGAGAACCTTCGGGATTACACTAGCCGCTTCTTCGCCGCTGCAGCAGAGGCCGAAGATGTAGAGCCTGCGGTGGCCATGCATAACTTCTGGAGAGGACTCAAGGTAGGGGACCTGTCTAAATCCCTACAATTGGCCAAGCCCCGGAGTTACCCAGAGCTGGTGGCAAGGGCCAGTCAGTTCATGCTCCTAGAGGATGTTGAATCCTCCCCCGCAGGTGTTTTCGGGGAAAGAAACAAGAGGAAACACCGGGGTGTCGAACCCCTGGTCACAAGGGTACCAGTGGCAAGGCCTCATGATCAAGAGGAAGAGCGGTCCCGGTACACCCGACCACCAAAACTTCTTTTATCTAGACCACTGCCCGAGGTCTATGCGGTAGCCATCAAGCAGGGTTGGATACGGCCCACCAGACCTAGGCCAGCGCCACTGCCCGGAGTGGACCCCAACGACTACTGCGAGTTCCACGGGAACTATGGGCACACGCTCCACCGCTGTCGAGGCCTCAGAATCTTACTCGAGAAGCTGGCAAATCAGGGCAAGCTCGAGGAGTTCATGCGGATGGCTCCAACATTCACTGCCGCCCAGAAAGGAAAGGCCCCCGAGGTTACAGAGGTTCCTGCTAAGGTTCTACCATCTGCAGATCCTAGTCAGCAGAGGCGCCCTTATCCTCCGGCCGCCAGAACCATCAATGCTATCTTCAGCATTGACCCAGCCACTCAACGTCGAGGAGCAGAAGTTAGCGGCATCTCTGAGCATCATGCTTCATCCATCTCCCTTACCTTTTGCAGTAAAGATCTTCCTCAGCAGAGCAACCTATTTAACGATCCGATCGTGGTCGTCGCCCGCATTGCTGATTCTGATGTCCGGCGGATACTCCTCGACTCTGGGAGCGCCGCCGACATCCTATTTGAGTCCGCCTTCCTCCAGATGGGACTCAAAGAGACTAACCTCCTCCACGCTGGGACCACCTTACTCGGTTTCTCCGGTGAAAAGGTCCATCCCCTTGGATTCATGATTCTCCCTGTCTCCTTCGGTGATGACAACGGCCATGCCATGAGCATGGTCAACTTCGCAGTCATCAGAGCTAAATCGGGCTACAACGCTATCCTAGGGAGGACAACTCTAAACTCCTTCGGGATGGTAATTTCCACGCCCCACCTGTGCGCGAAGTTCCCGACCTCTAGCGGCGTTGTTACCATCCGAGGGGACGCGACACAGGCTACCCACTGTTTTCAGATAGCGGCGCAGCTTGTAGTCGATCAAATGGATCCCAGGGAAACCCAACTGGTTACACCGCAGGAAGGGGTTGTCGGCATAGCCTTAGGAGGTGAAGACTCTTCCAAGATTGTAAATATTTCATCTTTCTTGAATGACAAACAGCAGGCAGAAGTTGTTGCCTTACTTTCTGGCTATATCGATGTGTTTGCGTGGTCTCCCGAGGATGTTACAGGCATGGACAGGGCGATTTGCGAACACCACTTGAATGTATCTCAGGTTGTCGCCCCTGTTGCCCAAAAGAAGAGAGTAATGGCAGGGGAAAGGCAGGATGCCATCAAGGAGGAAATCACAAAGCTACTCGGAGCTAGTTACATCAGGGAAGTCCAGTATCCCCGATGGTTAACCAACGTCGTGATGGTTAGAAAGGCCAGTGGGAAGTGGAGAATGTGCGTAGACTTCAGATCGCTGAATCAGGCCTGCCCCAAAGACTCCTACCCCCTTCCTCGTATCGACGTTATGGTGGATCGTACCGTCGGGTACGAGGTTATGAGCTTTTTGGATGCCTTCTCTGGGTATCACCAAATCTAGATGGCCAAGGGAGATGAGGAGAAGATAGCTTTCATCACTGATTACGGAACCTACTTCTACAGGGTCATGCCCTTCGGCCTCAAAAACGCCGGTGCTACGTATCAGTGCATGATTGACGCAGTCTTTAAAAATCAGAGAGGAAGGAACCTCGAAGCTTACGTAGATGACGTCCTCGTCAAAAGCAGAAGTTTAGCAGAACACCTCGGTGATCTCCGGGAAATACTCGACACTCTCCGAAGGTACAACCTTAAGCTCAACCCTGCCAAATATACCTTCGGTGCTGCTTCAGGGAAATTCTTGGGATACTTAGTCTCTGTCAGAGGGATAGAGGCCAATCCTGATAAAATATCAGCCATTCAAAGCATGCCCTCTCCAAACACGACAAAGGAGATCCAGAGGCTGGCAGGGAAGATCAACAGTCTTGGCAGATTTATCTCAAAGGCCGGCGATTGATGTGCCCCTTTCTTTTGTTGTTTGCGTAATAACAAGAAAGGACAGTGGGACACGGAGTGCGAAGCTGCCTTTATTGAACTAAAGAAATATCTAACCTCGGCCCCAATATTAGTGGCGCCAAAGCTGAGAGCGATCTTATCCCTTTATCTAGGAGTGTCCGACACTGCAGTCTCAGCGGTACTCCTCGACAACGAAAAGGCAGTTCAACATCCCATCTTTTATACGAGTCACATACTCCTGGACACCGAAAGTCGGTATCCTACTCTGGAAAAGCTCGCTCTAGCCCTTCTGATGACAGCCAGGAAGTTGCGGCCTTACTTTCAATCCCATACTATTCAGGTCGTCACGGATCAGCCGCTTCTAAAGATACTGCATACTCCCGAGGTTTCAGGGAGATTACTCAAGTGGTCTGTCGAATTGGGAGAATACGACATCAAATTTGTTCCGCGGACGACAATCAAAGCTCAGGCTCTAGCCGACTTCGTCGCTGAGTTCTCTACGACGGAGCCGCCACCCACTGAAACCCTGGCGGACCTCTGGACACTTCATGTTGATGGCGCATCCGGATCTCAATCCCAGGGGGCTGGAATCCTTTTAACCAGCCCAATGGGGGCTACACTTCATCAGGCGGTGACGCTTCGATTCAGAGCAACAAACAACCAGGCAGAATACGAAGCCCTCATAGCAAGATTAAAGTTCGCACTCAGCTTGGCCGTAAAGCGCATACATGTGTTCAGTGATTCCCTGCTGGTCGTCAATCAGGTGAACCAGACATTCGAGACGAAAGACGAGATTCTGAAGAAATATCTGCAATTAGCCAGGTCTTTAATCTCTTCGTTCGAGAATCTCTCCCTGACACATGTACTCCGTGAAGAGAACCAGGTAGCAGACTGACTCACAAAAGAGGGGCTTCCCGACCTCCGTCGGACTCAGATATTCGAAAGGCCTAGTTTCGAGTGCAGCGAAATCTCTTCTGAGAAGCAACCACCCTGCTGGATGGATGACATCCTTAATTACTTAAAGAGTGGGACTCAGCCTGACAATAGACAAGAGGCGCAGAAACTGAAGCTCGCTTGTGTCAGATACGCCCTCATCGACGGAGAGCTCTATAGGAGATCCTATGCTAAGCCCCTCACCAAGTGTCTGAGACCAGAAGAGGCTTTAAAAGTAATGGAAGCAATACATCGAGGAGAATGTGAAACACATGCACGAGGTAGGAGCCTCATCATGAGGATCCTACGCCAGGGTTTTTTCTGGCCCAATATCCACAAAGATGCTCAGGTATTCGTAGAAAAGTGTCCACAGTGCCAGTACTACGCTGACATGCAGAGGCAGTCCGCAGGATATCTCAAACCCATCAACTCGTCTTGGCCCTTCGCCATTTTGGGGCTGGATTTTTTAGGACCAATGCCCACGGCCATGAGGGATACAAGTGGATACTGGTTGCGGTTGACTACTTCACTAAGTGGATTGAGGCTAAGCCGCTTACTCAGCCCACTTCCCGAAACGTCGAGAACTTCCTTTGGGCCAACATCATCTGCAGATATGACATACCCATGGTAATTATCACAGATAATGACACTTCATTCGCCAATCAGAGGATCCATGATTTCTGTGGAGAGCACCAGATCAACCTCAAATACACCTCTGTTTGGCACCCTCACACCAACGACCATGCAGAAGCTGCCAACAAGAACATCTTGAACATTCTGAAGAAATGCCTGGACGACGCGAAAGCCCGCTGGCCGGAAGAGTTACCAGGAGCTCTCTGGGCTTACAACACAGCCCCTTCCGAAGTTACCCAGGAATCGCCTTTCTCCCTCTCATTCGGAATGGACGCTGTCATACTAGTTGAGCTGGAACACCTCTCCCCCCGAGTAGGAGCGGCAGCCAGCTTCGAGCCCGAGGCTTTGCAAACTTGGATGGAAGAAAATGATAGTTCACGAAGGGTCGACTTAGACCTCCTGGAACAAAAAAGAAAGCTAGCCACACTGAAGCGCCTGGAGCATAAACGACGAGTGGAACGATATTACAACCGAAAGGTCAATCCCAGAGTTTTCAATCAAGGTGACTTGGTCCTCAAAAGGCGACTTCTCGCCGGCAGCAACCTAGGAGTTCTTAAATTAGAGCCTAATTGGGAAGGTCCTTACATCGTGCGCAAAGTTGCTGGGCCAAATGCTTATTACCTTATGACTTCTGAGGGCATTCAGATCCCCAGGAGTTGGAGTGGGGACGACCTGAAGAAATTTTACGTTTAATCTCTTGCTACAGATCATCTTGGTATTCCACATTGCTCACTTCTTACAGTTCTTATTAAAGAATTCATTCATACAAAAGCCTGGTCTCTCTCTCTCTCTCCAAAGTGATCTGGGTTTTCTGTATTCCGGGGTTTCATATTTCCAACATACCCACGGAAAGTAATTCTTATATACGGTGACATATATGTATACATTGACCATGACATCACTCAGGTATGATCTCAGGACTCAAATCTCAAACCATCGTGCCTGAGGCTCCAAACCTCACACACGATGGTATTCGCTGACCTCCTTTAATACGGTGATCATCAAGCCTAGTAGCGCCTGGCAGGCGGGGTTTCCTACAAACATCTGAGACCCTTCCATAAGCCCATCTGGCCAGCGGAAGGTCTGAAGGCCTGCTCGTAACCTTAGGGCTGTCCCTGTTATCAAACAAGATACAGGTCCCCCCTAAGCAGGGTGCCTTCGCTTCCCGCTAGGATAACTGTCATTCCAAAAGGGTTAACCCTTGCCTCAAGTACAAACATCGCACAAGGTGTTTCAGACGAACAAGTCCTTTTGGCATTGGGTCAGATAAACTCCCTTTAGGCAGGATCTCCACTACTATCATTACTTCTCTCCTGTGCAGGTTTACAAAGGAATATCTATAAATTCTATTAAGGGGATCCCCGAGGTTAGCCCTTGCCACAAGTACAAGCATCCTACACGATGTGTTAGACTCTCAAAGTCCCTGTGACATTTGGTCGAAAGCACCTTTTGGGTGGGATTCACCCTGACTATCGCAATATTCCTCTTCCTCTGTGGATTTCAGATGTTCCAAATTTGAGCCCATCTATTACAAGATTCAGGAAATCTATTACAAGTTTTTCTCAGAATCAGCCTGGATATCTCAAATCTTATAAAAAGGTGCATATACATACACAACAGAAAAAACACGTATGTGTTAAACAAACTTTTATTCATTTTCAAAAAGTTACAAGAAGGTTACATCATGTTATAAAGAAAAGGATTAACCTTCACTGATTCCATCCAACTGGTCAAAAAACTGTTGGATGGTATCATCGGTTAGATCGAATCCTTCCTCTTTATAAATCGGATCTACGGCCATACAAGGGAAGGGGTCCAGTTCTCCAAGGACGGCGGCTTTAACCTCACCTTCTTGGATCAAAGTGGAAGCCAATCCTTTCCAGGCCCGCCTGATCCCATCTAACCTTTCCTTCCTGCAAGGTAAGCTTGTTTTGTAGGCCTGAACAGCCGCCGCTGAGCTGCTCGCAACTGCAGCCTCCTTATCTCCATCAGCCTTGCTCAGCTTCTCTCGCAAAGTTTTATTGTCTGCCTTCAGTGCACCCATGGCAGACTTATAAACAGCAAATTCTTCCTGGAGGGCAGCATGCTTAGAAGACTCCACTGCTAATTGAAGCCTTAGGGCTTCAATTTCCGCGTCTTTGCGGTGCAACTGGCCGGTTTGATCTATCATTTGCTCCTCCACCCGCAGCGACCTATTCAAAATCAAAGGCAGACGGGCAAGCACCTACAAAAAAGGCAAGGTCAGCATCTGCAAAAGATATCCAGAAAAAAGTTAGAGAGAGTCTTTACCGTCGCCACTCTATTGGATATCTGAGCAAAGAGGTCCGTCGTGGAGGTCCTCTCAACTATTTCCTCCAACGCCTTGGTCGCCAATCCCCCCGCCAGGACCAGGCCTAGGTCTCCTCGGACCAGATTGAACAGGTTCGAGGTTTGGTCGGAGGTGATAATCATCTGCCTCTTCGCTTCCGTCGCACTCACGACAAACTTTGACCCCTCGCCTGCAAACTCCCCGATGAAATTACGACACAATGGAGGCTCCACACTCCTCCCCCATTCCCGCTCCTCATCGGTCTCCCTCCCCTCTTCGTCACTTTTTCCCTTTTTTAGAGGAGGCTCCAGACTGTTCTCTCCAGAGTGTTCTCTCTTCTTATTAGGGGTTCCAAGGGAGACCAAGGCCTGGGAAGGAGCGACCATTACTTCCCTTCCTGGGCAGGGCACCTCCACCATTTCTTTTCCTGCGCCACTTTCGGCCGCCTCTTCTTGGCCCCCCTTTTTTCCTATGGTAACCCCCGCGGCAGCTTTAGGAATTACCTCAGACCTAGCCAAGGAAGCAGGCTCCTTCCCTTTACCTGCTTCTTCCATCACCTAGCCAAGGTCTTCTTATCGTCTCCAGAGTCGTCCGGCGAAGATACCACATTAATAAATATCCCGCCGCAGACAGGCTCTAGAACTTCCTCTTCCCCTGCCTCCTCAACTACCAGCTTGCTGAGTTGGGTCGCCGGGGGCTGCCCCCTCCTGGCCCTCCTCATCAGTACTGTTTCAGAGGGAGGAGTAATCTCTTTGAAGATGGTGTATCCCTGTGACTTAGCATACAAGGATATATCATTCTTAACCAACCTCAGGAAATCCTTCAAGGGCCAGTTCTGCCCTTTCAGAATTTCCAGGTCCCTCTGAACCAACGTCCCTGCCATCCATTGAGGATCGCCGATGAACTCAGCGGGGCAAACTCCTGGCGTCAAGGGGATCCCTAGATCTCCGCCAACGAAGAAGTAGAAATCCCTCCAGTCAGAGTGGGAACTGCTAGCCTCCGAGAACATCGCCTTCCTCGACCTCGATCGCAAGGCCAATCATCCCCCATACTCTGGCATTGCCATCCAGCTAAACAAACTCCTGAACAAATCCAGGCTCCACGCTATTCCCCTGGCTTGCAGAAGCTTCAGAAAGGAGTAGATGTAGGTGATAGCGTTGGGAGAGAGCTGAGCTGGTACAAGTTGAAAGGAGTTCAGAACTTTTTTGAACTCCGGTTGCGGCGGCATCATCAAACCATACTCTACTTGGGCCCTGTACACGCACACCGCCCCTTCAGGGGGCCTGTTTGGCCGAAGGTCGGGGGTAGGCGGGATGACCATCAAACAAGGGTTCCCCCTGAACCCTTTGGTTGTATTGAGTACCTCATGTTCCACCATGAGAGACTCTTGGTAGCTACTGTCTCTCTGAAACTGCTCGGCCAGGTCGGCCCACTCAATTTCTCTTCCTCCCATTTTTGCTCGGTTCTCCCTTTCAAACAGGTGGAGCGGATGCCCTCTTTCTTTTCTCTCAGAAACTTAGGGTTTTTGGAAGGAAGAAGCAGCTCCCGCTCAAGACAACCGTTTATAGGGGACGAGTGTGACCTTTTATCTCCCAACCATCTGATCTCCTGGGTTAGCGTGCAAGCATCTCAGACCGCTCGTTCCTTCTGCCAATCCCAGGAATCGAAGCGGCGCACGGTTTTCAAGGCGCCACTCCTCTCCTTCCCGCCTTTTTGCCGTCCTCGATAAATCATATATCGTATATGAGGATTCGAGGGTTGGCTACTTTTCCTTGTATTCGATACTCATATATCGTATATGAGGATTCGAGGGTTGGCTACTTTTCCTTGTATTCGATACTCATTATAATCGTATACCGATGGATTCGAGGGTTGGCTACTTTTCCTTGTATTCGATACTCATATATCGTGCACAAGGGTTCGAGGGATGGCTATTTCTTTTCTTTGTATTCGATATTCATATATTGTGCACGGGGATTCAAAGATAGCTTTTCCGCCTTTTACTTAGGATTTCTTTGCTTTTGGAATTCTTTATCTTTTACTTATGGATTCATGTATTTTCTTCTAAAGACTTCGTGATTCAGAACACGAAAAGGAGACATACAGAAGGATTCATCGACAAGCAAATTCTTGAAAATGAAAATTGCATTTCATTAAATGATAGAATTTGATACAATTTCTCTCTTTGTCCTCACATGTTCCTCTCATGAGTACAGGAAAAACAAAGAAAGATACAAGAAATACTAGGCCTGATAAATTCAGACCTCTTAACCAGGGCTCCTCCCCAAGGATCTCCTCCTCTTCTTTGTCAACATCCTGCAGGTTGTTCATCCGAAAAATGGATCCTTCAAGTGCTGCAAGGAGAGAAGACTATGCCATCAGGCTGAGAAGCTAGTTGAGGAGGAAGGCCCGTCACCCCTGGCTCAGTTGGCACCCCTTCCACTGACCTCCAGGAGGATCGCGCCGGCCTAGCCATCTGGCTTCCAGAGGAGTCGCAGGGCTTTCCCCCGAGGTCCCGGGCTTCAGAGGCCAACTCCCCCAACCTGCGTAGGACCTTGGTGGAGGAATCTCGTCAGGAGGATAACTCCCAGCATCGAAGAACCTGTTTGGCCCCTTTGGACCGCAGAAGGGAAGAACCGCTGGGTCTTTGATATTCTCCTGGTTTAAGGTACCTACATCAACCAATGTCTGCAGAAGAGCATCAAAGGCAGCCTGATGCTGCGTATGGCGACCCACCGGTGAGGCGCTGACAATCTTCACCGCCCTCTTCACCGCCTCTTCCAGGTCCTCCATGCGTCGCCCCCGCCATCCAGAGCTGTTCTCCACCAAAGCCCGCAGGGAGCGAACTTCAGACTTCAACAGCTCCTCCCGGCGGCGAGCCTCGGAGGTCGCCTTTTTCGCCCCTGACAAGGCCTCTCTGGCCTTAGTCAGCTCCTCCTTTAACCTCCTCCTCTCCTCCCTCAAAGCCTCCCTGTCATCATCCAAATCCTTTATTCTTTTCTGGAGGTCTTTGACGTGGGCGGAGTGGGCCTGGTTCACATCCGCCAGATTACGACTGAACTCCCCCCTCGCAATCTCACTTTTATTAGCCCACTCCGCATTAGCCTGGGTTAGGGAAGCTAACCTATCCTCCAAATGGAATATCTTCCCTAACTGCTCCCTCTGATCAGCCAGAGAGTGCTTAGTAGCTTGAGACAAAGCGCCCTCCAACTCCCTCACCTCCCGAAGGCAACGGGCCTCCACATCCTCCTTGCCCTTCAGAGTCTTTACCACCTCCAGAGCCTCAGAGGTGTTTCCAAAAATCCTCTCCTCTACCCGCCTGATCTCACCCAAGCGGTCTCCCAGCATGCCCCAGATTGCAACACTGGGGACAGCTGGGAGAGTCTCCCCCTTCTCCTTCGCCGCCCCCTCCATCATGACTCCTGGCCCTTCAATGCCAAGGGTACCTACGGGGGCGGCGAGGAATGGCCCTTCTTTCTTTCCCTGGGCCACTTCCCCCAGCTTGGAACCTTCCTCCTCTTTACTTTTCTTGTTCTTCTCTTCCTTCCCCTCAAGATCTAACAGAGGAAGAGAAAGGAGGAAGGGTTTTTTCATCTTCTCAGGGGCAGGAGTTAACATACCCATTGCAGGTCTACAAATCACCAGGGGACCCCCCTCCAGATTCTTTTCTGAAAAAACTCCAAAACTGGGCAAAAGCCGCCCAAATTCTTCATCCTTCACCAGAATCTTTCCTGGCGCCAGCTTCTCCCCGGTAGCCGTCTCCCCCACCAGAACCACCTCCTGCAAACCTTTTGCCTTCGGAGGTGGCTTAACCGGAGAATCAGAAACTTCCACCACCGTTTCCGCAGCCGCTACGCTCGCCGGGCCCTTAAGAGACTCCAGTGTCTGAGCCAAGGCCGCGACAACCTTAGCCGTGGGAGCTTCTGCCTGCAACGGTTCCAGCACCCTTCCGGGGACCTCCGTAGGACTCTTCTTCCTCAAAGGGACGTCGACTGGAGGCGCTCCAGCTCTTTTCTTAGAGAAGCCAGAGGCGAACTTCCACTTCCTCTCCACCATCTCTACAAAGGGCTCTCACACTGACGCAGAACTCAAAAGGAAGGATAGAAGGCTAAGCGGCAGCCCCTGCCCCCATCTTATCCTTGCAGGTCTCGGGCAGCGCGCGTCCACCTTCGCGACGATTCGCATTCTAGGACCCATATTAATATTCGCGCCCTGACAATGCGGGGGGCTGATGTTAACACGTGGTTTCTGCGCTGCATCCTGGCCGAACGCGGCCCGACGGGTCTATACTTGATTGATTGATTTGCTGACTCGGCTTCCAGTTTTGCAGAACTATTGACCCAGGTCAAACCTCGGGCACGAGAATTCACTCAACCATCGACCACAACATTCCAGGATCATCCCTCGTAACCTCGGGCCCGAGGGTACGAGGTAACGCCTGTCACAATCAACTTCACCTAACCCCACCAATTTCCGTACAGACGCTCTTCCCCATAAAAGTACCAGCATTAAAGGATGTCATCTTCCTCGTACAGCTGCGGACCTCTCCAGTGACAGACAAGCGGCGCTCAGAGCTCATCCATCACATTTCCTCCGGAAAATCAGGGTGGAGCTACGCACGTCAACGACTATAAAAACCGCTGAACAGTCCCAGCCAGAGGGGATATAGAAAAAAGAAGAAAAAGAGATTAGCAGATAGACAAAGGACAACATTTTTCCTCATTGTATCAGGACCCCAACTGAGGAGCTCCTGACCTTCTTCGTCTCCCTCTTCTTCTTCTTCTTTCTTTTTTCCTCTTCTTTTCTTAGAAAATTGTACAGCCTTGAGGGCCATCTTTTTCCTATTAGTGAGATTCCTTCGCTGACCGACCGGTGGACGTAGGGGATTTCTTCCCTGAACCACCTTAAATCTCTGTGTGGTTTTCTGGTTGCTTTGGACTGAACCTTCTCCTTGAGCCTTCATAGAACGGACTCACCACCTTTGCGCGCCGCCATCTTCCGAAACTCTCTCTCTTCTTCGGTGTTTCCTGGGACCCCCACATCCTACGTCAACAATATTGTTACCAAATTACAATATATAGGAAAAAAATTAATCGTCTTCTAATATCTTGAAAGTGTGATGTAGCCTTTGCATTAATTAAAGTATAAAAAGAGTATGTCAAATTTTTATGGAGGATAGTAAAAAATTAATGGGAAGGGATATACCTAGAAAAAATCTTTACCTGCTGCTTAATTAGCACAATCTTAAGCTAGTGTATTGTTGGTTCTAATTATATGTATACATTTATAAAAATTAAAAAACTTTATATGTTTAACAAAGTTTTTTAATACTTGATCATCCACTTGACTTTTGACTTGAGTTGAGACGTGATTGCTTTCAATTCTCATCATCACTTTCATGGAATCACTTTCAAGCCAAACGCCTTAAGCTATTCTTGTGAATTTTACAGTTGTCGTCATCTCAATCGAAGTTGCTACCTCTTCACCTGTAACAATTGCATAAGTGATTAGTCTTCTTCCATCTCTTTCCAAAAAGGCACCTATATGGTCTTTAATTATATAGCCAGCTCCTGCTACTCTTCTCGTGCATAGTGAGCCATCAATATTCATTTTAATTCATCCAGGAAGGGGGGTGTCCACTTACTTCTCACTTTGTTACAAGTCCTTTATAAGACCTGCGGACTCCAATTGCTCCTTCGATGATTATAGTGGTTCAATATTATGCTCTTTATATTGGTAGTAATAGTTTCAGGAATAGAAATTGGTCTACTATGTATTTTAGTATTTTTAGCCCTCCAGATGTAATATATGAATGGAGCTTTCGGTCTTAATTTTTTTTTTATCAATTTTGTTGTTTCTTGCTTCCTTAAACATGACCTCAATCTTTGCTTGCTAGGATGGGATAGTAGACATCAAAAGATGATCTTTACTTAGTATTTCTATACTTCCTTATAAACTTTGTATCCTGTTGAAATATGAGGTAGGCCTTTTTTTCATTATATTTTCAAGGGTACCTATTAAATTGAGCTAATCCTCTTTTGTGCAGCTAAGACATTATAGGAATAACATCCTTAATCATCCTCCACATAAATGCTTGGATTCTGGGCTGAGTTGGGATCTTCTAGGTCCATGCATTAGATCACATGCTATTTCCTTAAACTTACGACATAGAGTTTGGCTGTTGGGAATATAACTATCTCAGCTGTTGCCAACACTAGTTGGTCCTTTGAATTGTCCATTCTTCTAATAATTATCATGTTTTCTTCAAATCAAGTAGTAATATTTTCTATATCCCACTCTTGCCCTGCAAGGAGATCTGCCACCTTTGTTGTTGGTTTCTGTTGACGTAGGATGTGGGGGTCCCAGGAAACACCAAAGAGAAAGAGAGTTCCGGGAGACGGCGGCGCGCAATGAGGGGGTGAGCCTGTTAATGAAAGCTCAAGGAGAGAACCAGCTCAGAAGCAACCAGAGAAGCACACAGAGATTTAAGGTGGTTCAGGGAGAAAATCCCCTACGTCCACCGGTCGATCAGCAAAAAAGATTCACTAATAGGAAAAAGTAGCCCTGAAGGCTTATACAATGCTTTCTCAAGACGAAAAAGAAGAAGAAGAAGCGGGGGAAGAAGAAGAAGAAGAAGCGGGGGAAGAAGAAGAAGAGGAAGAAGAAGAAGAAGAGGAAGAAGAAGAAGAGGAAGAAGAGAGAGAGCTCCTTAGTTGGGGCTTTGTTACAAAGAGATGAGAATATCTGAATCCGAGAGCCTGAGTCCTGCCTCGTTTCTTTTGTCTGTCTCTGTGTCTCTATGTGTGTCTAGGTGTCTGCTTTGGCTGGGACTGTTCAACGGTTTTTATAGCCGTATGGCATGCGTAACTTCACGTTGGTTTTTCGGAGAAAAGGTGATGGGCAAGCTCTGATGGAACATGAGGTACTCAACACGACCAAAGGGTTCAGGGGGAACCCCCTCTTGATGGTCATCCCGCCTACCGCCAACCTCCGGCCAAACAATCCCGCTGAGGGGGCGGTATGCGTATACAGGGCGCAAGTGAAGTACAGTTTGATGATGTCGCCGCAACCAGAGTTCAAAGAAGTCTTGAACTCCTTCCAACTTGTGCCAGCACAACTTTCCCCTAACGCTGTCCCCTAAGGTTACGGGCAGGCTTTCAGACCTTTCGCTGGCCGGGTGGGCTTATGGAAGGGTCCCAGATATTTGTAGGAAACCCCGCCTGCCAGGTACTGCTAGGCTTGATAATCACCGTATTAGCAGGGCTGGTTACCGGACCGGTTCCGGTCCGGTTCCACCGATTCCAACCGGTTCCGGATCCGGTCCGGAACCGGTTAGGTGACCTTAGATCCGATCCGAGTCCGGTCCAGATCCAGATAATTGGGTCGGGTCGGGTCAATCGGATAAATTAATTAAAAAATATATTTATTTATACATTTTAATAAAAAAAGTATATATTTTGTAATATTTCTGACAAAATAAACATAAAAAACTACTTATGTAATCTCCAACTATTCTCCCTGTAGTGGAAAATGCTGATTCAGAAGCTACAGTTGAAGCTTGTGCTGCTAGTACATCTCGTGCCAAAGCAGATAAAATGGGATATTGCTTTGATGAGCTTTTCCACCACTCCAACAAGCTCATATCATCATCAAATTTCTCTGCGATATGTAAATAGAATTGCAACTCGTTTAAATTTGTAGGGGCTTGATTCTATGTTGTCGATTGCTCTCCAACAATTGCTTTTCTCTTATCTGTAGCAACAGATCTTTTTGCCGCCGCCGATCTAAGAATGTTGAAAATGCCGGGCTTTTTCTTTGTTGCTGTTTGTATTTCCACTTGCTCCACATTCCTTGCCTTCGCAACTCTCATGTAAAATAAAGAGAAAACAACTTTGACGAGTTGTAAAAATTGATGCTTTTTTCGGCCATACAGTATTACTCCCCAAGAAATCAGAATATTCCGCGTAAAAAGCTTCAATAGCTTCGGTTCCCTGACGAGGATCAAGAATAGCCAGCTTTGAATATAAAAAGTGGAATTTTTTCCAATATTTTCTAAATTTAATTCCATGTCAGCAACAAAAGTTTTTAGAATTGGATCTGATCTAAACTCTACAAATTTTGAAACATTTGAAAAATATAGCCAGAAAAATAGATGAAGTTGGATAACAAAACCTGAAAATTTTTTTCAGTAGACTCCTTAAAAATGGACAATAATTCAAAACCTTTTTAAAAAAATCAAACATAAGAATATAATTGAAAGATCATTGGTTGAGTGTATTAGAATATAAAAGCAGTTAGCAAATTTTCCGTACGTAAAAATGATTTCAAACATACGATGAAAATAGTGAATTACATCTAGTTTCTACAGCGTAAGGAAAATTTTACAACAATTTATTCCAAGCACTAAACGCAAACACGTTTCCATCTCCGCCTAAACATTTGAATATTAAACGAAATCCCCATTGCAATATGTTTAAAATTTAACCCCTCGAGTAATTAATTTGTTCGCGAATTAAAAGCAGTAGAAACACATAAAGTTAATTATATGAACATTTGCACATCTAACATGAAAAGAGAAACCTAAAGAGAAGCCTTAAAAATTCTGTAAATAATTAACTGCAGAATATTATTGAGGCATTATCCAAAATAATCTAATATTTTCTATACCATAAATTTACAAACATTGCGAATGTAAGGAAAAAAATGGTTAGACCCGATATGACTCATCTCAATACCAGTCTATGAGATAACTATCCGTTTCTGCATTCCCCACTGTCCATCTATCCAATGACAAGTAACAACTAAATAACTCGCGCCAGTAATATTAGTCCAAATATCGGATGTTAAACTAACCCTACAACTAATATTACTGAGGTGTTCGATAAGAGATTTTCTATATTCATCGTACATTGACATACAATCTTTTTTAAATGTATGCCTAGAAATATGGGTATATTGAGGCTGTAAATATTGAACAATATATTCTAAAAATCCCTCTTTTTCACATATAGTAAACGACTGTTCAGTTCGTACTACAAACTGAACTAAACCTCGACGTGCTGTATCATTCCTAAATGCCCACGGCCTAGATCCACTCTGTGGATTGAGTTGTGTTTGGGTTGGCTCTATAATAGTAGGTTGACAAGTTTTTTCATCAAACTTATAAAATCTAACTAGGTGCTTCTTAAATGTACCAGTCCCACCACCAGTACTGCCCTGTTTGTAAGAATATTGATTCTTACAAATTTTACAAATAGCGATATATTCAGGTCTCTCTGCATTGCTATTCGGTTTAATTTATAAATCAAAAAACTCACATACCTTACTGCGTTTCGTCCGAGACTTGTTAGAGATACTTGATGATTGAGTTGACGGGCCAGTGCCGGTGCCAACATCTCCACTTGCCTCAGGATCATGTTCCGCAGATAGATCGAGATCAGGTTCAGAAGTTTCGTCAAAGTTCTTACTGAGTGTAGGAAGACGATCGAGTTCTGTAACGTACTTCGGATCAACATTCCCTCGGCGACTTGAGGAAGAACCGCCAGAGAATCAACGTTGGGAAGCCATTAAAACGTATTTGCAGATTTTTTTCACAGAGCAGAAGAACAGAAATAATTGATGAAAATTGTAGGAATTATCGTTACAAAAATTATACTATTTATAAAAGTTCAATACTTATTATAAAGTCCAAAATAACCTTAAAACGGTCATTTGACCGTTGCAATTTGCAAACGGTCAAATGACCGTTCAGCTTTTTTTTTTTAAAAAAAATTAATTTATCTGCTGCAGCTGGCAGCATTAATGCTGCCAGCTGCAGCGCTAGGGCGCAGCGCCCGCGGCCCACGTGGCGCGTGCGCCGCGCGGGCGCTGCGCCCAACTATTAAAAAAAAAATTTCGGTTCGGTTCCGAACCGGTAATCCGGTTCGGTTCCAAACCGGATAACCGGTTCTGCTTACGCAGAACCAGTCCGAACCGGTTCTGCGGCCCGGAACCGGTTCTTACTGGACCGATTTCGGACCGGTTCCGGGTCGAACCGGTCCAATAAGCAGCCCTACGTATTAGTGAAGGTTAGTGAGTATCATTGTGCGTGAGGTCCGGAATCTCGGACACGACGATTTGAGATTTGAGCGTTTAGATCATACCTGAGCGACGCTTAGGTCGTTATGAACATCTCAATACATAGGAGCATAGGAGATATGCGTCCCGGAGTAATACAGAGAAATCCAGATGTCCTGAGAATAATATAAAGGTGTCCTGAGAATAATATAAAGGTGTCCTAAGAGTAATATAAAGGTGTCTAGGCGTTTAGAGAATAATCCTCGAATTTGATGCTTAAATTTCGTGTAAGTGAATTTCTGAATGAATCTGTATAGAGTGAAAGACATATAAGGAGTATTTTTGGGATGAGCCGCCCTTGGCTTTCATGCGAAAAATTTCTTCAGGTCGTCCCCACTCCAACTCCTGGGGATTTGAATGCCTTCAGAAGTCATGAGGTAGTAAGCGTTAGGTCCAGCGACCGCACGATGTAAGGACCTTCCCAATTAGGCTCAAGCTTGGGAACCCCCAAATTGCTTCCGGCGAGAAGTCACCGCTTGAGGACTAAATCACCCATGTTGAAAGTTCTGGGGTTAACCTTCTGATTGTAATATCGTCCTATCCGACGTTTGTGCTCCAGGCGTTTTAGTACTGCCAGCTCTCTTTTTTTGTTCCAGGAGGTCTAGATCGACCCTTCGTGAATCATCATTCTCATCCTCCCATGCCTGCAAAACCTCGGGTTTGAAGCTAGCTGCAGCCTCTATTCTGGGGGAGAGGTGTTCCAGCTCAACCGGTATGACAGCGTCCATTCCATATGAGAGAGAAAAAGGGGACTCCTGAGTAACCTCGGAAGGGGCAGTATTGTAAGCCCAGAGAGCTCCTGGTAATTCTTCCGGCCAACGGGCCTTGGCGCCGTCTAGGCGCTTTTTCAAGATATTCAGAATGTTCTTGTTAGCGGCTTCCGCCTGACCGTTGGTGTGTGAATGCCAAACAGAAGCATACTTGAGGTTGATTTGGTGCTCTCTGCAGAAATCATGGATCCTCTGATTGACGAATGAAGTGCCATTATCTGTGATAATTACCATTGGTATGCCATACCTGCAGATGATGTTGGCCCAAAGAAAGTTTTCGACGTTTTGAGCAGTGGGCTGAGTAAGTGGCTTAGCCTCAATCCACTTTGTAAAGTAGTTGACTGCAACTAGTATTCACTTGTAGCCCTTCATGGCCGTAGGCATTGGCCCTAAGAAATCCAGCCCCCAAATAGCGAAGGGCCAAGATGAGTTGATAGGCTTGAGGTAACCTGCAGGTTGCCGTTGCATGTCAGCGTAGTACTGGCATTGAGGGCACTTCTCCACAAATACTTGAGCGTCCTTGTGAATGTTGGGCCAGAAGAAACCCTGGCGTAGGATTCGCATAACCAGGCTTCTGCCCCGGGCATGTGTTCCACATTCCCCTTAGTGTACTGCTTCCATAACGTTCAAAGCCTTCTCTGATCTCAAACATTTGGTGAGAGGCTTGGCGTAGGATCTCCTATAGAGCTCTCCATCGACGAGGGTGTACTTGGCGCAAATAAGTTTCAGTCTTTGCGCCTCTCGTCTATCATCTGGCTGAGTCCCACTCTTTAAGTAATCCAGGATCCTGTCCATCCAGCAGGGCGGTTGCTCCTCAGAAGAGACTTCGGTGCATTCGAAACTAGGCCTTTCGAACACCTGAGTCCGGTGGAGGTCGGGGAGCCCCTCTTTTGCGAGCCGGTCTGCCACCTGGTTCTCTTCGCGGGGTATATGCATTAGGGAGAAATCCTCGAATAGAGAGATTAAGGACTTGGCCAGTTGCAGATATTTTTTTTAAACCTCATCCTTTATCTCAAACGTATGGTTCACCTGATTGACGACTAGCAGGGAATCGCTGAATACTTGTATGCGCCTTACGGCCATGCTGAGTGCGAAGCTCAATCCTGCAATGAGGGCCTCATACTCTGCCTGGTTATTGGTCGCCTTGAACCGGAGCGTCACAGCCTGATGAAGCACAGCCCCCATTGGGCTGGTTAAGAGGATCCCAGCCCCCTGAGATTGCAACCCGGACGCACCATCAACATAAAGTGACCAGAGGTTTGCCAAGGTTTTGGCGGGTGGCGGCTCCGACGTAGAAAACTCAGCGACGAAGTCGGCCAGGGCCTGAGCCTTGATTGCTGTCCATGGGACAAACCTGATGTCGTACTCTCTTAGTTTGATAGACCATTTGAGTAATCTTCCTGAAACCTCGGGAGTATGCAATATCTTTAGGAGTGGTTGATTCGTGATGACCTGAATAGTATGGGATTGAAAGTAGGGCCGCAGTTTCCTGGCAGTCGTGAGGAGGGCCAAAGCGAGCTTCTCCAGAGCGGGATACCGAGTTTCAGTGTCTAGGAGCATGTGACTTGTATAGAAAATGGGATGTTGAGCCCCCTTCTCGCTGTCTAGGAGTACTGCCGAGACCGCAGTGTCAGACACTCCCAGATAAAGAGATAAAACCGTACCTTCCTTTGGCGCTACTAACATCAGAGCCGAGGTTAGGTACTTCTTTAGTTCAGTAAAGGCAGCTTCACACCCACTGTCCCATTGTCCTTTCTTATTGTTGCGCAAACACCGAAAGAATAGGGAACAACGATCGCCGGCTTTTGAGATAAATTTGCCCAAGCTGTTGATCTGCCCTGCCAGCTTTTGGATCTCTTTCGCCGTCCTCGGAGAGGGCATGCTTAGGATGGTTGATATCTTATCGGGATTGAACTCTATCCCTCTGACAGAAACTAGATATCTCAAGAATTTTCCTGAAGCAGCGCCGAAGGTACACTTAGTAGGGTTAAGCTTAAGGTTGTACCTTCGGAGAGTGTCGAGCATTTCTCGGAGATCACCAAGATGTTCTGTTAAGGTTTTGCTCTTGACTAGGACGTCGTCAATCATGCGCTGATAGGTAGCACCGGCATTCTTGAGACCAAAGGGCATGACCCTGTAGCAGTAGGTTCCGTAGTCAGTGATGAAAGCTGTCTTCTCTTCATCCCCCTTGGCCATCCAGATTTGGTGATACCCGGAGAAGGCATCCAGGAAACTCATAACCTCGTACCCGACGGTACGGTCTACCATCATGTCGATACGGGGGAGAGGGTAGGTGTCTTTAGGGCAGGCCTGATTCAATGATCTGAAGTCTACGCACATTCTCCACTTCCCGCTGGCCTTTTTTACCATCACGACATTGATTAATCATCGGGGATATTGCACTTCCCAGATGTAACCGGCTCCTAGCAGCTTTGTGATTTTCTCTCTGATGGCATCCTGCCTTTCTCCTGCCATTACTCTCTTCCTTTGGGTAACTGAGACACATTCAAGTGGTGTTCGCAAACAGCCTTGTCCATGCCTGTAACATTTTCAGGAGACCATGCAAAGACATCGATATAGTCCGAAAGCAAGGCAGTAACTTCTACCTGCTGCTTCTCATTCAGATAAAATGAAACATTTACAATTTTGGAAGAGCCTTCACCTCCTAAGGCTACACTGATAACCCCTTCCTGCGGTGTGACCGGTTAGATTTCTCTAGGATCCATTTGGTCGACCACAAGCTACGCCGCTATCTGAAAACAGCGGGTAGCTTGTCTCACTTCTCCTCGGATGGTGACAACGCTGCTGGAGGTCGGAAACTTCGCGCACAGGTGGGGCGTGGAAATCACTATCCCGAAGGAGTTTAGAGTTGTCCTCCCTAGGATGGTGTTGTAGCTCGATTTAGCCCTGATAACTGCGAAGTTGATCATGCTCATAGCGTGGCCGTTGTCATCGCCAAAGGAGACGGGCAGAGTAATGAATCCTAGAGGTTGGACCCTTTCACCGGAAAAACCGAGTAAGGTAGTCCTAGCGCGGAGGAGGTTAGCCTCTTTGAGTCCCATATGAAGGAAGACGGACTCAAACAGGATATCGACGGCGCTCCCAGAGTCGAGGAGCACCCGCTGAACATCAAAATCGGCTATGCGGGCGACGACCACTATCGGGTCGTTATGCAAGTTGCCCTGCTGGGGGAGATCTTCGCTGCAGAAGGTAAGGGGGATGGATGAGGCATGCTGCTCAGAGATGCCGCCAACTTCTGCTCCCTGGCGCTGAGCGGTTGGGTCAATGCTAAAGATAGCATTGATCGTTCTGGTAGCCGGAGGATAAGGGCGCCCTTGCTGGCTAGGGCCTATAGATGGTAGGGCCTTAGTAGGAGATTCAGCAACCTCGGGGGCCTCCCCTTTCTGGGCGGCGGTGAAAGTTGGGGCCATCTGCATGAACTCCTCGAGCTTGCCCTGATTCATCAGCTTCTCGAGCAAGATTCTGAGGCCTCGGCACCGGTGAAGCCTGTGCCCATAGTTCCCGTGGAACTCGCAGTAGTCGTTGGGATCCACTCCAAGTGGCGGCGTTGGCCTAGGTCCCGCAGGTCGTATCCAACCCTGCTTGACGGCCACCGCATAGACCTCGGGGAGTGGTCTAGAGAGAAGAAGTTTTGGAGGCTGGGCATGTCGGGGCCTCCCCTCTTCTCGATCATGAGGCCTGGCCATCTGTACCCTCGTGACCGGGGGTTCGACACCCCGATGTTTCCTCTTGTTTCTCTCCTGCCTAACCCCGAAAATGCCTGCGGGGGAGGATTCAGCATCCTCTAGGAGCATGAACTGACTGGCCCTAGCCACCAGCTCTGGATAACTCCGAGGTTTGGCCAACTGTAGGGATTTAGACAGGTCCCCTACTTTGAGTCTCCTCTGGAAGTTGTGCATGGCCACTGCAGGCTCTACATCCTCAGCTTCCACTGCAGCGGCGAAGAAGCGATTGGTGTAATCCCGAAGGTTCTCTCTCTCTCGTCTTGCTTGATGTTGGCGAGCACCATGTCAGAGACAACCATGCGGGTCCGCCCTATGAAACGGGCGATCAACTCCCACTTCAAATGTTCATAAGAGGAGAAGTGACCTCGGGGCAGCTTAATGAACCAGCTGAATGCTGCCCCCTTTAGAGTGTTGGCTAGGAGGTGACACCTAGTGGCTTCGTCCGGCTGGCGGTATCGGACAGCGGCTTCAAACCCTTGCACATGCTCATGGGGGTCTGTTGTTCCTTTGTAAACCTCCAGCCTAGGAGGCCGGAAGTCTCCTGGGACGGGGGCCAAATGAATGGCATCAAAAAAAGGGACATTTTCGTCCATTGGCCAGAAGAAAGGATCAGGTCCGTGATGAGGGGCCTGAGCGCCAGGAAAGAGGGGGTCTCTTCCGGCTAGGAATGGAGGGAAAGCAGGTGGAAGAAAGGCGAGTTGTGGTAGTGGACAAGGTGGAAGAGGGTTTTGATGAACCTCCTGGAAACGGAAAGGACGTCTGGGTGGTCTAGAGGAACCAGAGGATTGGATGGAGGTTGGTGCGACCAGGGGCGCCGGTGCGAGGGTTCTGGCAACCGGAGGAGGTGGAGCTGGGGCCGCTGCGACCGGCAGAATCAACTCTGGGACCTCCGCGACCGGCGGAGGAGGAACAAGAACCGCCGCTACCGGCGGGAGAGGAACAGGAATCGCCGCTACCGGCGGGAGGGGAAGTACTGCACACACCGGTTGAGTCTGCCTGAGAATCACGGCCTGTTGCGCTGTGAGGCCGGTGACCATGTCAGTGAGATTTGCGAGCATCCCCTGGAGTTCTGAGACACGGGTGCCTCTAGAGGAAGAAGCAGATTCGGCGTGGCGCCGGGAAGTGGAAGCTGAAGCTCTGTCGTCCGGTGCTCAAACAGAGGGTTCTCCTGCATGCAGACTGTGGGCAGCAGAGTTGGTTTTATGCGTTCTGGCCACCATATTCCCAGTGTCTCAATGAAAGCACCAGAAAAAGAGAGTTTCGGGAGACGGCGGCGCGCAATGAGGGGGTGAGCCTGTTAATGAAAGCTCAAGGAGAGAACCAGCTCAGAAGCAACCAGAGAAGCACACAGAGATTTAAGGTGGTTCAGGGAGGAAATCCCCCACGTCCACCGGTCGATCAGCAAAAAGATTCACTAATAGGAAAAAGTAGCCCCGAAGGCTTATACAATGCTTTCTCAAGACGAAAAAGAAGAAGAAGAAGAAGAGGAAGAAGAAGAAGAGGAAGAAGAAGAGAGAGAGCTCCTCAGTTGGGGCTTTGTTACAAAGAGATGAGAATATCTGAATCCAAGAGCCTGAGTCCTGCCTCGTTTCTTTTGTCTGTCTCTGTGTCTCTATGTGTGTCTAGGTGTCTGCTTTGGCTGGGACTGTTCAATGGTTTTTATAGCCGTATGGCATGCGTAACTTCACCCTGGTTTTCCGGAGAAAAGGTGATGGGCAAGCTCTGAGCGCCGTTCGTCTGTCACCGGAGAGGTCCGCAGCTGTACGAGGAGGATAATAGCTTTTAATACTGGTACCTTTTTTGGGGAAGAGTGCCCGTACGGAGAGCGGCGAGGTTAGGTGAAGTAGATTGTGACGGGCGGTACTCCGTATCCTCATGCCCGAGGTCACCAGATTTGTTCTGGGATATCGGGGACGAGGTTAGGCTGAACCCTCGTGTCCGATGTCACCAGATTTGTCCTGGGATATCGGGAACGAGGTTAGGTTGAACCCTCGTGTCCGATGTTTGACCTGGTCAAGAGTCCTACAAAACCTGAAGCTGAGTCAGAAAATTAATCAATCAAATGGAGGCCAGCCAGGCGCCACATGTTCGGTCAGGATGTAGCGCAGGAACCACGTGTTAACAATTTCATTTTGTTGTATTGATGAAAGTTGGTCATTTACTCAATAGTATTGTGGATAGCCTTATTTGCATACTGCGTTGCTTTGGATCACTTTACCTCCAAGATAGATGTGTTTTCATATCCAAGGATCTCCCTTTTTAAATATCAAAAGTTTGCAATCTTCTCCTGTATTTAGTCTTATGCTTTTTCATATACATTCCTCTTTGCTTAAATATTTTGTTGCAAGTTTGGCTACCAGAAATTCCTCTAAAATTTGAAATTATGAATACCTAGCCCTTCTTTGTTCTTCATCCCAGGTAATGTAATGCATAATTTTCTTTATAGCATCTTCACTCCATAAGAAAGTTCTTGAGTTTTTCTAGTTCATCTAGAACACTTGCAGATACATAGAAGTGGTGTGCCCACGATAATTTTTTTTAAAAAAAAAACTATTTAAACTAAAGTCTATAAAGGATAATTTTACAGTGACATAAAATCATTACGTACAACATATTTTAAAGTCCAAGTCAAATAAATCTGCTCACAATTAAATAAACTTTCATCCACCCAAATCAAAAGTATAGATTTTGAATTGAGTTGAACTCGTTCAAACTCAACTAAAAGCTTGCCGTAACCAAGCAGTTAAAAGACTGTTTGCATATATATATATATATATAATAAACTTGCTTTTGACTTAAAAAAAAAATCAAAAAGTTTTTACTTTGAAAATATATAACAATTTGCTGAGAACTGCTAAAAAGTTGACACTGTTTTTTATGGTGTTATTCTAGCCCAATTAAAAAAAAAACTTACCTAAATAATTAGAAGATTTTAAGATTGAATCAAGCTATAGTTTATAATAGTTTAAGAAAAAATATGGTGTCAGAAAAATGACATTTTTATTACCAGCAATCTCAAACATAAAGATCAAAACATCACTGGGACGCTACTGATTCGTACTACCAAGCTCACGTTCTTTTTCAATCCTGGAAACTACAGAATGGAGCTGAGAACAAAGCCTTGAGACCTCGGGTTCATTCCAATACAATCCCACCCTCTGAAACAGCAACTGACAAGGAATATCATCCCCTGTTGTGCCTGAAGCTAATTCACTAGGTATTGGGGGGGCAAGGAAAGGGTGTTGGAGAAGTTCAGGAATCCGCCAACGCTTGTTCCGATCCCTTTCAAGGCATCTCTTCATGAGATCGATGAGCCACGGGTTTGCCACGGGTTCGTAAACGATCTCATGGTTGATGTCAGTAATGGCTTTGAATTTGGCCCAGAAGCTTTTGTAATCGGAAAATGGAGTTTTGCCATAGGCCATTTGGTAGAGGATGCATCCCAGGGACCAGATGTCGGATGGGCGGCCGCACTTGATTGTGCCGCCGCTCTGATCTTGTTCGCTCCACATGAATGATTCGGGAGACATGTAGTTCAGGGTTCCCACCTGCATTGTGTTTGATCATGAATATATTGTTTATTAAGGAAGCATTCCTCAAAACTAAATGAATTATCAGCCAACTACCTATTTTTCTCCTAATTCTTCAATATTCTATAATAGTTTCCCAATTCTTTAAAACGCCATAAGAGTGTCAATGTATTCAAAAGAATTGGGCATGTTATGGGATAAGGTTGCAGGGGGGTATCAAACTTTGAAAACCACAAATAGAGAGGAGAATACAGCCAAATCAGGGTGTAGCTCTTTGATTAGAAGCGACTAATGGCAAGGTAAAAAGAGGCATTATTTTTAGGTGTTCACCAAAAAAATTAGAGGGCTTCAATTGAGATGCACAATTTACTAAAATTTCATAAGTTTGTATGCTCTTTCTGATCTTTTCATTAGATTTGAGAATTTCTTTTGATGAAGAAAATAAGAACCTGTGCATCACGCTGGATGTTGGTAGTATCGCTCATTATAGCTTTGGCAATGCCAAAATCAATTAGTTTGAGAGAACCTCTGACGAGTAGAAAGTTTGCAGGTTTCAAATCTGAGTGAACAATTCGCTCCTCATGAATAGTGCGTACAGCTTCCAGCATTTGCTGCAATGTCAGATGTTAAAAGCTGCTATTCTTACAAACTATAATTCCAGGATATTAACTGTAACTTCGTGAAATAATAGGTTACTGATGAGAATCATCAATTATTACCATCATTAGCTATAATCTACTTATTTACCATATTATCACTGAAGTGTTATATATAGATTTAATAATACTAAGTCATTACTATTAAAATCACGTTAAGGTCATCCTATAATTAACTATTTAGAAACCAATGCTAGCAAATCATTCTTAGGTGCACTTTACATAGAATTTGCCCTTATTACAGCATTACGTGAGTTAAGAAGTGAGATTGTATGAGATTACAAAACACTACATATTGTAATTTTGTAGACCAAGTAATGTTCTCCTAGTATAGTGGGAAAGATCTTTTTTTTTGATAGAAGTAGAGAAAGATCTTGCCTAGGCCCTGGGGGTCCTAAGTTCAACCATACTACTATAATGTTCAAGAAGGGTGAGAAACTTGCAGTGGTGTTCCGAAGTTGAAAAAGAAATTACGCACCTAATCGTATAGGAATGCGAAATGTCTGCATGGAGACATTTCATATTCCATATTCATGTAAGAAAAAATTTACAATACGTATATACAAATACATACATGTATGCATAGATAGGAATAAGTGAATCACATATGAATACAAAATGATCTACATCTTATAGATTATCATTCGTCTTGGACTTCAAATATGTAATACGATGATACATGTTGTAGATCAAATCAGACAGGAATACAAAATACAACCGTGATTTTGCCTATTTTGTGGTGGCATTTTTTCGATCCTAGATCGTGTAAGAATAGAAAACAACTTATATCTTATAAGAATACTAAAATATAGTTATCAAAAAACACAAGATTTTACTTCATATTGCTACAAAAAAATGCAAAAAAGTCATATGGTGTATCATATGCATAAAAATTATAAACAAATGTGACCACAAAAAACAAATTAGAATCCTCTTTATTCATGTTATAGAATTAGTCATTTGAAACATCTAAACTTGACACAAAAGCAATATAAATGTTAAAAAAAAGAGGGAGAAATAATTTGAGAAAAATTTCAATATTAATTTTTTTTAAATTTATTTTTTCTTCCTAGATAATGGCTCTATTAACCATCTTTGGTATATGAGAAGTTTTACAATTATCAAAAAAATGCAAAAAGAGAAACCACCTTTTGCATCAAGTGGTCATGAGTCTATTGTTGCTTTTCCCAGATGCTTAACCCAGTAAGCTTCAACATCTTCAAGGAATGTCCTTTAAGCTGAACATCCTTAAAGCTAAATGCCCATTTGCTTGCTACTCTCATATCTTCATATATTGCTATTTTTTTTGAAATTATATATTGCTATTTTCTCTATTAGATGGTTGCATGTGTTAAGATTTTTCCACCCGCTTCTAAAACTGAACTTGTGCTATCCTTCGTCAAGTAGGCTGCCCTGGCAACACCTCCACTTTGCATATACCTATTTACATCGATCTTAATCTATCAATACATCAGGGGAATCTAGTGATCTTAAAAGGTGAAATGATGGCCTATATGGATAGCTAGATGCTAGAGGGTCCTATGATGGCTAAGATCAATTTTAAATGGGCTCTCCACAGTAATGGCTATAGCTTTTGGTTTGGGTGTTGGCTTCTTGTAGGCTTTGACATTTCTAGCCTTGCAACAGTGGTAAAGGATTGTTGCTTCTAGGCTCAATCTTTCATCATTCTTTCTCGGCTAGGTGATTCAGGTGCTTATGGCAACCCACAGACCAAAGATTTGAATAAGTGAGACCCCTTCTAAACAACCATGCTTTTGTGGGACATCATCCTTCACCAACCACAGATCAGTGTTTCTGTTTGTCTTCTAGGCTGGGTTTTGATTTTTCAGCTTTAAGCTCAAGTGGAGGGATGGTTGTCCCCTTCATGGTTATTTGAATATACAATTGCAGTTTGGATTTTGGACGATTAGATCCCAACCTATCTTCATCTATGTTATTCCGCCTTTGCATAGCCATCATTCTGATTCTTAGCTCATT
Source organism: Apostasia shenzhenica (assembly GCA_002786265.1). Classification (NCBI taxonomy): domain Eukaryota; kingdom Viridiplantae; phylum Streptophyta; class Magnoliopsida; order Asparagales; family Orchidaceae; genus Apostasia; species Apostasia shenzhenica. The sequence continues at coordinate 1,266,834 of KZ451948.1, read as the reverse complement.
TTCGAACATATGCTGAATTCTAAATGTTCTACCATTCAACATTCAATAGATTACCTACAATAGTGGGAAAATCTCCCAAGCACATTTATAAAAGTGAGCCACTTGTTAAGAGGAATTGAAATTATCCAAATCAATGTTTATGGAACCCCATCTAAACAAAACTCAACCTAGAAGCTGAAGATAAAAAATCAAAACCTAACCTAGAAGACAAACACTAATCTGGAGGTTGGTGAAAGATGATGTACCCACAAAAGCGTGGCTATTTAGAAGGGATCTCACTTATTCAAATCTAAAGGGTGGTTGTCCCCTTCAAAGTTATTTGAATAGATAACTGCTTGCCAGTTTATTTAGCCTGTTTAAAATTAATTTGATTAATTTTAACCATGCATGTCACACTACTCATAAAATTTAATATTAAAAATTAATTATATTTCACATCATACACAAAATTTAAATTAAAAAATTAACATTATTTCATATTTTATAGATATACCAAAATAATAACTAATTTATATCATATTTCTCACACATTCCAATATAATAACTAATTTTATTTCACATTATTCACAACTTTTAGTAAAAAAATATTTTTATCTAAATTTAACTTTAACTTTACTAACATTAATCTTTGCAAACAAACATACCTAAATTTTTCACCCTTCAACATTCAATAGATGGGCCAGTTGTTAAGAGGAATTGAAGTTACCCAAAGGTCATCCAGAACTAAAATCAATCTTTCATTTGCACTTACTAGATCAAACTTCCCCAAGTAACCTTTCCTCCAACACATCAATTTCAAAGCCTGAGAATCTCCTATTTGTACTTCAAAGGTGTTGCCGCTTCTACCATACTTTATCCTTGAAGCTCTCTCTCCAAATGCAGTATTCCTTGCTTATGAATTTGCTCCATGCTTTGCTACAAGGTTCTAGAATTAGATTTTAAATTCATGAATGCCTAGAACTCCTTTACTCTTGAATTTACATGCTTACACCCAAGTAACATGGTGCACCTTTTTGTTTTTAGCTCCTTCATTCCAAAGAATCTACTTAGCTTTTCCATAATGTTTAATACATTGACCATAAAAGGTATGTGATAGCACATATATTGGCAAATATAATAGAACACTACTGATTAATGTGACTACCCACTAATGAGAGCCGCCTGACCTCCCATGAGTTGGTTCTACTTCTTACATTCTCAGTGATGTTTAAGAATGCAATCATATCATGTTTACTTTTATTTTCAGTTGTGGCCTTCCTGCAATTTGAGCTTTCTCTTGACCACTATTTTCCATTTCTTTGGGTAGTATAATCGAATAGAATTTATGATTTGCTATCATTTACCTGTTGACAAAATTCTTTTAAAATCTACTGCCACCCCCAGAGTTGCATCTCCAAATAGAAAATCATCAGTGAATATCGAGTGTATACGAATAGGACCCCTAGTTGATAACTTAATTACCTATAATGCCACACTTTCTAACTCACTGTGTGTATCCATGGAGAAAGGAGTTCAGAGCTTAGAATAAATAGCCATGGAAAGTGAGGATATAGCTAAAGCCCCTTACGCACATGCCTACCCATTTTCTCCATTTTTCAAGAACCCCAATGGGGCAAGCATATTATCTAGGTAACTTCAGTATCCAATTTACCTTATCATAAGCATGTTCCATGCCAGCCTTAATCATCATGAACCGTACCCCTCGATCCAATGGTGTGCATCCTGTGGATGATTTCTTCAAGTAAAACACTAGTATCTGATATTATTTAGCTTGGGACAAAAGCCCCTTGCTTAAAGGCTATTAGATGATCCAAATAGGACATCAAATCTATTCACCAAGAGTTTTTCCATCACCTTATAGATTGAATTACACAGACTAATAGATCTATATTATTTGGCTTTCAAAAAATTTTCTACTTTGGAGAACACGGTGACCATAGTATCCTTCCTTTATTGAGGCATGACTTCTTTCTCAAAAGCATATGAAATTGCTCTCACAACATCCTCCCACAAAATCATCCAAAAACATTTTAAAAAGCTAGTTGCATTGCCATTTATACCTAGGGCTCTATTATTTACCAAAGAGAAGACTACTTTACTTCCTCCCTAGTTGCCACTTGAATAAGTTTGCCTTCCACTACTTCTAGAATACTAGCCTTGGATTGCAAGTTCTCTTAATCTTTGAGATCCTATCAGCACTCTCTTGCACCCCCATTTGTTGAACTCTATTAGACTTAGTCATAATGACCGCTTATTTAGTGACATTATTTCCTTCTAAGTCCAATAGATCCCTTATCTATTTGATCCTTCTCTTGCCTGTAGCTGCTATGTTAAAGTATGTAGTGTTCTTATCACACTTGGTGAGCTCTCCATGCTCCCTTGCTATTAGGCCTTGCAAAGATGCCTCTTTAGCATGTTAGAGTACTGACTATTGGAGCTTATTAGTTTTAGTCAAAAGGTCTCCATTTCTTCCTTACACCATTTTGAGAGCTTTCGAAGTTCTGGCTCTTTTCACGCTTAGTACAATCATAGGCCTCCCCTTCACAGGTTTTCTCTAACTCTCTGTCACAACATTGTAGGCTTCTTCATAAGATATCCATAAATCTTCAAACATAATGCCCCTGTGGGGTTTGAAAATATTGGTTGAGCTCGTAGTTAGTAGGGGATAGTGGTTGGAAGTAATTCTTGACAGATGGAAAAAGTTTATCCTAGCTAGAAAAGTTAAGGGATGAGAGTTCCCCGATACTCTATCAAGCCTTTCCCAAACTCTCCTCCCCGTCCTTGTTATTACACCAAATACAAGCTAGCCTTGAGAATTGACTCAAAGTTCTACATAAACTCTAAACAACCTCAGCACTTATACTTGTTCTCAACAATTGACCCTTTTTTCCTCTCCTGTTGACTGACAATGATGTTGAGGTCCTCCTTTCCTCCTCCCCCCCTCCCTCGAACCACTAGAAGTTGAGAATCAAAGAGGGGGTTTGCAATATTCTAGAATTCATTTTTGGTATACGCATCGACGGAGGCATACACTCCACCTAGACCATAATGATCCTTCTAGACCTACCCTCTGATAATACTACTTCATATCTCCATCTTCTACCTACTAGCCTGCCAAACATATTCTAGCATATGTCCCTCTCTCTAGCAGAAGTAAACTGATCAAACAATAATGACACTCCAGCATGAGTTGCCATCTTCACCAAAGTTCTGTGGACCCACAACTCTCAAGGAAACTCAAGCATTCTTACCTATGGTGGAATGGTATGAATGGCATCAACTAATGGCCTGAAAGCCGGAGACCAAGCTTCAAAGCCCATAGCTTGCCCAGCTATAGCCCATGGGCCCCCACACCATACAACATTCCTATCATTCTCAATGGCAAAGTTTATTAGAAAATATCCTTGTCTTAAATCAATCATCTTAAAGCCTAACATCCCACCCAACTTCTTTTGAGCTTTAGTTGTGACACTTCCTAATGTTTTGATAGTGTCAGTCCAATGGGTTTCATTCAATACACAGGCATAGTTAGTTTTTGGATCAAGGGGTTGGTTTGCAAATTTGTTGGCTGTTATTGCATTGATTGTGGCATTCTGCCCTTCACTTGGCATGATCCCACTGAAGCTATCTCTCACTCTATCACCTACTTTGTTGTTTGGAGAAATAGACGCATTATATAGCCCTATAGATCCTAGTCCTTGCAGAAGATAAGCCCTTTTAGGGTCTCTGGCAACCACACAAAATTCATTCTAATTCATAGAAATCACTGCAAAATCTTTAACTTAAAATCATGGACCTTCATTTTTTATTTTAAATGCTCGCATTTTTGTCTATTTTCTATGACCTTACAAATAAAAATCACCAAGAAATCATGATAAAAAAAAAATCATCAGTGGTGCTACGAAGCTATGACACAACATTGTCAAACTTCAAATGTACTTATTATGACACCACCACAGCAATACTTAAAGTCAGAAAGTTAATAATTTTTTTTAAAAATGTAAAGGCTAATTCCTAATGATCTAGAGGGAACAATTATTGTCTAATCCTAATTTTAAGGATGCTCGATTACTCCAAGAGAATTGACTCAAATAGGATTTTCTAAAAAGAAGCAAGAAAAGGATTTGCAATCTTTGAGTGGTTGAAGTCAATTATTGAATAATCCTAATGTGCTTTTTTTGTTTTTTTGAAATCAACTTATCCTAATGTTAAGGATGTTAAAAGATACTTCGAATGAACTGGAAAGTAACATCCTTCATATCAGGATTTTAGCTAGAAGTTTACATTCTCCCTTCTATGAAACTGCAATGAGATTAGGAGGCAGATTCTTGCACAAAAAATTCCTAGGCTCTGTTACGAAAAATATTCAGGCAACAAAGATAAAAAATTCAGCAAAAATGACCTCATGCACAATGATAGATAAAACAAACCTGCCAATAGAATCTTAGCCAGTTCTCATCAATATTTGAGCATTTTGAGTTATCAATATCCTTCCACTTTTGGCAAAGCATGTGTGCCAAATCAATCTCTCCGTACTCAAGAACCATGTAAATGTATTGATCATTTTTTATCCTTCCATCTTTTGAAGTCATGGACGTCTCCATAGCTTCTTGAAGCAAAGTTTTATCTGTTACCTAAAAAAGGAACCACGCTTAAAAAAAAATGGAATTGACAGAAAATCGAATACACTTTCATTCCATAGTGAAAATTCAATGTAACAACTGTTAAATTTATGGTAAACCAAGCATTTTTAGCCTTGAGAATAGGCCCCTTTGAGATACGTATCAAAAGGTCCAAGTTGAGACTGATGATCTAGAGCCAACTTCCCTATGAAATGAAATGTACATAAAATTCCCTTCACATATGTGCTGCTAACATTACTCTGGGAAAGCTTCTGACATACACTTTGTTGAAATGTCTGCCCAATGAGCTGCTCAAATCTTTCAGTTCTCTAGCAGGGGTTTTTGCCAACAAAAGGCTAAGAGTCTGCTAAAGGACTTCTACAAAAGATGCATTATCATACTTGTAGGGCATTACCAGGAAGGAAAGAAAAGCCTTTGGACTTAAGATTTAAGCAAAAGCATCAAAAGGAAAAAGAACACATCACCTAACACCACAAGAAAATGCATAACACCGCTTACAAACAAAATCATTCTCACATTTCATACAGCTATTTCAAGAAAAAAATGGTTAGACATGCAGCAAAGAAGTAACATCTTGACTGAAGCAAATTAAGTCATCAGAATTGTCATTTCATCAAAGACTGAATAGATCATTTTAGTTATAAAATTGGGCCTGAAAGGAATGCCATGTTACACAAAATTCACCCTAATTTAGACAGTGACTCAACTGGAGAGTGAGTGCTTCACTTGGTATAGCCCAGTAGGTCAAGCAGCATAACAGGAAAATACACAAACATATTTCAATTGAATCAAATAGATAGATAAATGCTGCTCTACGGCAAAATACAAATAGGCATATGCTAATTAAGAAAATCCACAAGGCATACTAAGCAATATCAATGTCTTTTCCACCATACTTCTCGCTCTTTAATCACGAGAAAGAACCAAGCCATTTTTTATCTCACAAGAAAGAAATCTCATTCCGGTACTTTGATCGACAAAACAACTTTGTAATTGTAGGGTATTCAGTATGGAAAGGTCACGTGTTGTTTTTCTTTATTTTTCCGTCTTTCTTTCTTAAAGAGAAGTCTTCTAAATTTCATTTTTGGACCAAAAACAAGCAAAAGAATGGAATACCACAAAGAGAAAGTGTTGTTTTTCTTTCTTTTTTATCCTTTCTTTCTCAATAAGAAATCTTCTACCATTATCAAGAGGCTCTTCAACACATCCGCCAAATTTGCATTTCTAAAGTAGGAAGTTTTTGGTTTCTACCAATCATGACAGAACTATTAATTTGACTGGATTTCCATCTAATCTTTATAAACAGAAAGTACAAGTTTAAAACAATAATATTGTTACAAAATGAACATTTTTACCTCGTAGTCTATGAGTTGAATGATATTGCCCTTACCCTTCAGCTTCCTCAAATATTCAATCTCCTGACAAAAACCATAAGCTGTTGGATAATCCCGCCCTTTCAACCTGATCTTTTTAAGGGCGTATATTGTACAATCTGCTGATATAACTTTGTGAACTTCACTGCTTCCTCCACTTCCTATTTTTCCAAGCCTTTGATAGAGCTTTCCATTGACCTTAAAAAACACGTTGGGATCATACTTCTTTGTACGAGTGTCTTTTTCAGCTTTGCTAGACTGAGGGGGTTTCATATCCGCACTTGAAGGCGGTGGATTAATTGTTGATGCAAATTGGGATTTCAAAGACCCGGCATTGTCCAACACTCCACTCTTCATAATGCCATCACTGTTATGATGGCCTTCCTTATTATCTTGCATTGAGGACCCCTCACGCATAACAGCTCCTTGTCCCATTTGGGAGGGAAATGCAGTCTGTCCTGGCAAAGTTGGATGTGTAAACTGAGATACTGGACCTGAGTGAACAGAGATTGTTGTGATACAAGAAGAGCACATGCCTGTAGATTTTGTTCCTGATTCCAAGCAACTCTGGTTATGACTTCGTTCCTTCATTTTCTCCAAGTCAGCCGAAACCATCCCGGACCTTGATATCTCCATATTCGGAGCACCTTGATTGAGATCCTTTTCATTAGCATCTACCCCTTTGCCTAAATTGCGATCATCCTCTGTCAATGCAAGAGAACGCAAATAAGATGAAATTTCGTCCATTTTAGTATCTGTTTTCATTAGTGTGCAGGCACCTGCATGAGAAGATTCTAAGAGAAAGAAATAGGGGAGCAGTAGCTCACGCTCTACTAAACGGTTAAAAGGAAAGGATAAATCAAAATTAGATCTAATGTGTATTTTGCTTACTCTGAAAAGTTATGTCTCTACTGCAACCAGAAGAAAGCTGAACTTTCTTCAATCCATCATTGACAGGGATTACTTGAGTCTCTAACTCCAAAGTAGACGGAAATGTAGATGAAGTTGTCCTTTTCCGATCACTCGTCATCGCAGCATCCTGTTTCTGCATGCCAAAGTCGTTTGGTTTCTTATTCTCTTCACGAACACTCGTCAAGGTATCAGTCGATGAGGAAGGATTGAAAGAGGATGATTCATTAGAAGGATTCCCAGTAATATCAGCAGCTACCTCCTTCTTCAATTTCATAGCTCCAACAGAACATAGGGTTTGTCTTGCGACGTTCCCCACATTACCACCCGTCAAGGAAGGAGCAGCTTCACAGGTCTTCATTTGTCCCTTTTGTGGATCTACTAAACGAGTGGCTCTTGCGCGCATCGTTCCTGAAAACCCCAGTAAGAGGCGTGAAATCCATCAGCATTCAGCATTAGTGAAAAAAAAAACCCGAACAACCCTAGTAGGAGTGTGAAGCAGTCGGCGTGAAGCTTAAAGACGACGGAAGGGATTCACCTAGGGGTCTTCGTTGCTTAAAGACGGCATGAAGCTGGCGTAAAAAATCCGGCGGGCTAGCAGTGGACGAGTGGGAGGAGGACGAGGAAGACGAAGTGAGATTCGCTTCTCCCGCAGGGCGGAGGAGGCCGCTCGACGCGGAAGGCTGCAGAAGGTTATCCTTCTTCTCCATCGGAGAAGGATCCGTCGGGCATCTCGACCGCAACCGCGAGGTAACGGCGGAGGTCGAGGAGGAGAGGATCAAAACCGGCGCCGCTGAGCTAGCGATCCGGAACCGCCCGTCGGGAGAATGAAGACGCCGATCACCGGCATTATCTTCCTCGTGTGGGGTGAGCGTGGAGACCTACCTCATCTCCCGTCTGCCGTCGCGACGATGGAAATTTGAAAAACTCGCCGATCAGATTGCCGCTCTCCGGCCGCTTGCCTTCGGCACTCGGTTGCAAGCTTTATAAATTAAAAAATTGATTAAAATAAATAAAAGCATATTTTGGGGCAAAACAGTAAGACTAGTGATGAAAAATTCTATAATTGAGCATATTTGAGCTGGAATAGTACTGGAATGAGTGACCTCCTAGAAATTGCTCAAGTCACGCAGTTTTTCTAAAGCCAAAACGGACAATAACTCTGCAATGAGATCACAGGATGTTATAATATGGTATAAGAGCCAGATTCTTGTAATACGATGTGGTTCGAGGACGAACCAGGTGGAAGCTGGTGGGCCTGTGACGCCCGTGGCCGAAGACTGATATTTTAAGAGAAAGGAATCACTGAAGCAAAGTGCGGCTCCTGGCAGGCTTCTAGGCCGAATAATGAGTGGTGAGAGGGCACATGAATGAATCGTGCCACATTGAAAAAGGGAGGGAGATCCATTAATAAATGATAAATTATTTTATTAAGATGGTCAATTTACGAGATAGATCCCACGAGTAAAAATGTGCAATGAACTGTACAAATTTGAATTGTATTTAAATACAAAAAAACTAGTTTTTATGTTTATTATATTGTCAAATTATATTTATATTTATTATATTTTAAATCTATGATTATCAAGTAGAAAATATTAGAATTTCTTATTGAAATAAGAATGTACATGAAAAATAAAAAAGTATTAAAAATCATATTCAAATTCAATTTTCTTGCACCTAATCAACATCCATTTAAATATATATTGAAACATATACTGTTGCATTTGGATCCACACTTCTTGATCTGGACCGTCCACGTAGGAGCTTGCGTGGAATCCATGTAAGTAATGTCTCCACGTCGAATAAGATGTACCAGCCCGAACAGCATACGCCGAAGAGCTCAAGGCGAAAAGCAAAGACCTGATCTGACAGATGCCTGACTGTTGAGAACCGTACTGCTCTGGAAGAAGAAGCGGTTTTTCCGCTGACAGGCCGTACCACTCGTACATCGTACAACAGAAGTCACATAGTAGCCCTCTGCAGGCATTAAATGAGCCGTTGCTAGAACTGTAGATTATTCGGCTGAAGTGACTAGACAGAGCAGACCGGAGTATATATATCTCATGTAAACAACCTTCAAAGGGGCTGAGATCCAAAAAATCCTTTGAGCATACTGTAACCAAAAAAGAAAAGCAATTCTAGTGATCTTTTAAGCCTCCTCGAAAAGGAGCCGTGGTTTTTCCGCCAGCCGGTTTTCCACATAAAAAATCTTGATTGTTTCCCGTCATAACAATTTGGTGCCCTCACGCAGAATCAAACCTGATCCCTTCACCCATGGAGAACACTCATGACGAAAACGTTCCTTCACCACCTGGCGAACAACAGGTGACACGCCTGCCCCAGGACGATCCTACCAAGGACTACCGACAGCTTCAGATAGTGACGAACACGGTCGCCACCCTCACCCAAACAATGAACACTTTCCTCGCTAACTTACCAGCCCTCCTTCAGCAGCAGAGACCCCTCCCTCTAGCTCTGCCTCTCGAAGGCCCGCTCCAGCAACCAGGCGCCGAGCGCGTCGAAATGCCCACAGAAGAGACCAGCACCCAAGCTGCCGCCGAAAGTCGGCCTAAAGTGTATCCACCAGCTCCGCCACTAGATACAATATTCTCGCCCGCCATAATGGCGGCGCCAGCACCACGCGCCTACAAAGCCCCCCGAGTCGGCGACTACAACGACCTCACCGACCCGGCCCAGCATGTGAAGCGTTTTGAGAATGCCCTGGCAACTAACGACCCTGTCTCAGACGCCTACAAATGCCGTTTATTCAGGAACACTCTGACGGGACTGGCTCTGGACTGGCTCGACGAAGTACCTCAAGGCTCCATCCAAAGCTTCCTGCAATTCTCCGAATAGTTCCGTACTAGGTTCGGAACGTCGAAGACTACGTTCCGAACAATCCACGAGCTGTGGCAGACACGGCAAGCTCTAGACAAATCGCTCCGCAACTATGTGGACCGATTCTCAAAGATGAACGCTGAGACAAAGGACACCACGGACGACAAATCGACCATGAGTCCACAGCATTCTGCCCGGGGAGCTGTACGACTCTTTTGTCGACGACATGTCGAAGACGCTCATGGAGGCGAGGGCCCGCGCCGAAAAATGCATCCATTTGGAAGATGCAAAGGCCCTCAAGGCGAAGGCCAAGCAGGAGGTCGCTTTGCCCCAGGCCAAGAAGGGCGAGGCCCCTAAGACAGACTCGAACACTCCCAGGAGGAGCTTTCGTGATCGGAATTTCTCACCCTCCCACGGGAAGCGCAAGTTCGAGGGTGAGTCCCCACATCCCGCCACTCCAGTCTACATCATCGAAGAAATCTTTTTGATCCTCAGCGATAAAGGTTTCATCAAGAACCGCGGCGAATGCCAGCCACCGCAACCTGGTGAGGATCCCACAAAGTTTTGCAAGTTCAACCAATGTTACGGCCATCTTCTCTTCGAGTGCCGCTCTTTTCGGGCACTCGTCAACGAGTACATAGAGAATGGCTACCTCACCGGGTACAAGAGGATCGAGGGGCCCCTGCCGAAAGCGGCATGACCGCTTTTTCCAAGCGACGACCCCCGAGCGGTCCCCTCATCGAGTCCAGCCATATCGAAAGCCGACAGCAAGAAGGCCATCTTTTCAATCTTCAGTTACCACAGCAGTCTCAGAGCCCGAAGATATCGGGAGGTATGCACAGTCGAACTCCCCCCTCTTTTGCCTGATATCGTCTTCACCGCAGGAGACCTCCCCAGAGGCGGGATAAATCGCGATGACCCCATAGTGGTTATCGCCGAAATCGGAGCTTGTGATGTCCACCGAACCTTGTCGACATCGGCAGCTCAGTCGACATACTGTATCTCTGCACCTTCAATAAAATGGGCGTCGGTTCGTGCAAACCTCTTCCCCCATCCATGACGATCTCTAGCTTCTCCGGCAACGTCTACCGACCCGCCGGATATGCCACCCTGCGTGTCGCCCTCGAAGAGGGTCCCAGAAGACTAGAGAGGGAGATCGACTTCATCATCATGGACGCTCCCTCCGGCTACAATGCAATCTTAGGACGCCCCACAATGACGGCATTCAAGATGGTCGCGTCTACGAACCATCTATGTGTGAAGTTCCCCACGCCATTCGGCTTTGCAACCATCAGGGGGGACAAGGCCGGCGCTAGCAAGTGTTTCGAGATAAACGCGCGCCTCCACACAGACCACATAGACCCGAGAGACCACGCCTTACCACTGGTCGAACAAAACGACCATGTAACCTTCGCCGACGGAAAAACTGTACTCATTTCCAAGGACTTCCCTGATAATGAAAAGCCCGCTCTGGCGGCCCTACTTTCTGAGTATTTTGATGTGTTTGCCTGGGAACCTAGTAACATGCCAGGGATAGATAGAGCCGTAGCCGAACACCGTCTAAGCTTCAAACCAGGAATAGCCCCCGTCAGACAGAAGAAGAGGAGCTTTGGTGGCGAAAAACAACGTGCGATTCGAGAAGAAATCGAAAAACTCCTGGCCGCTGGGTTCATCAGAGAAATCACCTACCCATCGTGGCTCGCAAACGTGGTTGTGGTGAAAAAGAATTCTGGAAAGTGGCGGATGTGCGTAGATTTTACGGACCTAAATAAAGCATGCTCGAAAGATTTCTACCCCTTGCCGAAAATAGATAGACTCATCGATTCTTCGGCAGGGTACTCAGTAATGAGTTTCGTCGATGCTTTCTCAGGCTACCATCAGATTCGAATGGCCGAAAACGATGAAGAGCATACCTCATTCATCACCGACCAGGGAACCTTCTGTTACAAGGTGATGCCTTTCGGCCTGAAGAATGCAGGTGCGACCTATCAGCGCATGATCGACACCGTGTTAAAAAATCAGAGAGGGCAGAACATAGAAGCATATGTCAACGACGTACTGATCAAAAGCAAGTGCGTGAAGCAGCACATCGAAGACCTCCGTGAAACGCTCGACACTTGCCGAACTTACAACATCAAGCTCAACCCCCTCAAGAGCATCTTCGATTAGTCATACGGCAAATTCCTGGGGCACATGGTGTCGGCTAGAGGCATTGAGGCAAATCCTGAGAAAATTCAGGCCATACAAGAGATGAAGTCACCCCAAATGGTCCAGGACATACAGAAATTAAACGGAAGGGTCACAGCACTCAGCAGATTCATTTTGAAATCCGGCGAACGCTGCCTCCCCTTCTTCAAAATTCTTCGAGGAGAAAACCAGGCATGGAATGAGGACTGTGCGAAAGCTTTCCAATCTTTGAAAGAATACTTGTTGTCACCACCGCTGCTCTCCGCCCTGGTCCAAGACGAAGATCTCTTTCTCTACCTCAGCGCTACTGACAACTCGGTGTCGGCAGTACTTGTTCGAGAAGAGGCCGTCCGACAGCATCCGATCCACTACATCAGCCACATCCTCCACGGCGTCGAAGTGACCTCCCCTCGAAAAACTCTCTTTTGCACTGATCTCTGCTGCCCGCAGGTTACGCCACTACTTTCAAGCTCACCCCATCAAGGTGATGACGGATCAGCCCCTCCAGAGAATACTCCACTCCCCCGAAATCTCCGAAAGGTTGCAAAAGTGGGCAGTAGAGCTCTCTGAGTTCGATATCGACTTCCTCCCACGAACAGCCACGAAGAGCCAGGTGCTCGCCGATTTCGTTGCCAAACTCACAACAGCTGAACAACCCGAACTCCGGGAGAAGCCACAGCCTTGGACCCTCCATGTAGACGGGGCCTCCGGCGAGCGCGTCCAAGGGGTCGGCATCGTCCTCACCAGTCCCTGGGGAATTCGACTTCAAAGATCAGGGAAGATACACTTCCCCGTCACGAACAATCAGGCAGAATATGAGGCCCTCATCGCTGGGCTCAAATTTGCCAAGGGACTCAGAGCACGACAACTCGATGTCTACAGCGACTCCAAATTAATGGTGAACCAGCTAACAGGATCCTACCAGGCAAAGGACGAAGTGCTCAAGAGGTATTTCCAACTTGCCAAAACTCTCCTCCAGCATTTCGCCCAGGCTTCCCTATTTCACATCCCCCACGAGATGAATTCGCTGGTAGACGAGCTCGCCGAGGAAGAAAATGATAACACACTAGACATCCTTTTCCCCGCCTTCAAAGACCCGCAAATCTTCGACATCGACTCCAACCCTGGAAGTTGGATGGATGACATCCGGCATTACCTCCTGACGGGCGAACTCCCAGACGACAGGAACAAGGCTCGCAGGCTCCAGGAGAAAGCTGCCAGATATATCATCTCCCAGAGACAACTGTTTAGGAGATGCTATTCTCTCCCCATGGCCAAATGCATCCGTGAGGAGGACTCGAAAATCGTACTCGAACAGATCCATTCCGGAGACTGCGAGACTCACGCCGCAGGGCGAAACCTCGCCCTACAAGTCCTACGCCAAGGATATTACTGGCCATCCCTCCAGAAGGACGCTAAAGAATTCAGCCAGAAATGCCCCCAATGCTAGATCTACTCAAAAATACCTAGACAACCAGCAAGTCAACTACACCTCATAACCAACTCTTGGCCATTTTCGATGTGGGGCCTTGACTTCTTGGGACCATTTCCGAAATCCGGGAAGAACCTACGCCATGTACTGCTAGCAACGGACTATTTTTCGAAATGGGTCGAAGCAAAGGCAATGGCCCAACCAACGGGCACAGGGGTCAGAAACTTCATATGGACACAGATCGTATGCAGGTTCGGCGTCCCCCTCTCCATGATCTGCAACAACGGAACCGCCTTTACTAGCCGGGCCGTTCGAAACCTGTGCTCTGAAAACGGTATCAACCTAAGCTTCGCATCAGTTAGACACCCCCAATTGAATGGCCAGGCAGAGGCGTCGAACAAAAACTTCCTCAACACCCTGAGAAAGCGAATTGACAAATTTGGCTCATCATGGGCAGCCGAGCTCCTGGCGGCCATTTGGGGACTCAACTGCACACCAACAGCAGCGACGGGTCAAATGCCTTTCTCGCTTGTTTTCGGGGGAAGCCCTTATCCCAGTCGAGTTGGACATTTACTCCCCCCGGATCAAAAACGCTAGCAACTTCGACCCACCTGCTCTTCTTGATTGGCAAAAACAAAATGAGAGTGCAAGGAGACTCGAGCTCGACCTCCTCGAAGAAGACAGGGAACTGGCAGCTTTTCGACAAGCAGAACACAAGCGAAGAATCAAAAAGTACTACAACAAGCACGTCCACAGGAGACCATTCCAACAAGGCGACCTGATCTTGAAATTAAAAAATAACGCTGGCCGAGACATGATATCAGGAAAACTCAGCTCCAACTGGGAAGGCCCTTTCGTCATCCACAAAGTGCTCGGCTCCAACACCTACAAACTATCAAGGCATGATGGGACTCTCCTACCAAGGACTTGGAGCGGCAACGACATCAGGAAGTTTTACTCATAAAATCCATGTATCAGTGTTTCATGAAAAATCACCACTCCCCTTCTCGAAGTCCCTGGCCTAAAATCCTAACTTAGCGCCAAGGCGACTGGCAAGCGCAAGGGCATTCCCTCTCGAAGCCTGGCCTAAAATCAACTTAGCGCAAGGCGACTAGCAGTCAAGGGCACTCCCCTTCTCGAAGTCCCATGGCTCAAAATATCCTAACTTAGCTGCCAAGGCGATGACAGACAACGGGCAACTCCCCTTCTCGAAGTCCCTGCGCCTAAATCACTAACTTAGCGCCAAGGCGAGTACTGGCAGCTAAGGGCACTCTCCCTTCTCGAAGTCCCTGGCCTAAAATCCTAACTTAGCGTCAAAAAGCAACTCGCAGCAAAAGGCACTCCCCTTCTCGAAGTCCCAGCCAATCAAACCAAACAAAAAGGTTTCATAAATAGAAATATAGTGCAAAAACAAAAAACTTTGCATTACAAGAAACTTTGCACTACAAAAAGTTTTTACAAAAAAAGAGAAGGAAAAAGTTACAAAGATCATTATTCCTCCGCAAAAGACTCCGGATCAGAATCTACCACCAAGTCAGCACCAGGAGTCCGCGGTACGTCCTGCAGTGGATCCCGCGAGCGGAGTGGAGAAACGACTAAGGGTCCTTCCGAACTCCCTTCTGAAATCCCTTCTCCACGTGAAGATGGATCCTCCTCCAGAGCTGGAACCCCTTCGGCGGCCCCCGCCATTTCGGCTTCAGTAGGAGGGATGACCGCCTTCATGTTTGAAACAAAGGCGAACATCCGCCCCATCCTCTCAACCGACATGTTAAAGAAGGGACACTGGTACGAACGGCTCCGAGAAAGAATGCACTCATTCATATCTAGCCCTTCGAGATCCTCATGGCTAACCAGTCCCCGATCGAGGAGAGCAGAACCGAACATGTTCACCGAGCTCTCCAACGTCCCTTTGATAAAATCCTTAAATTCGAGGGACTGGCGAAATTCGACGACCGCTTCCTCACGGCTCCGATCAGATTGATCAAGCGCCTCTTCCAGGAGCTTCTGAAGTTCGGCTTCACGACGACTAGACTCCTCCTGGGCTAGCATCGCCGAACGGAGACGCTTCTCAACTAGGTGACGCTGACGTTCCGACTCCAGGTACCGAAGTTCGTTCTCTTTCGCTTTCCTCTCCTGAGCCATGGCCTCCCTAGTGAATTGTTCCAACAAGTCGACAGTCCGGGCGCCCAGCCTGGTCACTGAGTCCGGTCTCCCTTCGGAGACAATTCGTGGAGGTCCTTCCCGAACACCTCCCATGGACTCTTCAACACTTGGGCCAGCAGAATCCGGCGCTTCAGCGTCTGACCCTATCTCGCCTTCACGCCTTCCCCGCAGCTCTTCGGGATCATCGCTGACCTGTATGTCGTCGATATATGCCAAGTCATCCACCCCCTCATCGAAAGACCGAGGCACTGCAGAAGTTCCTTTCCCCGACGCTCCGGGTGCGGTGCGCCTCCTTTTTGCCGAAAGACGAGAAGGCCCCGGCCGACTGTGGGGAACCCTTTTGTTCCCTATCTACCGGAGTCGGAACCATCCCAATTCGAGCTCCGGTTGGCCTACAACACAAGCCGAAAAACAAAGTTAGCATCCAAAAGAAGAAAAAGCGTGAGCAGGCAAAACTTACCCGTGTACTCCCGCACATTGACCTCAAGCTCGCGCAAATAGTCTTATGCATCGTGTACACATTTTCGGATTTCATCTACTTCCCGAAAACAAGAATCCTCAAAACCGATCCCTTCTCCCAGAAATCTCGCCTCAGCTACCCTTCGTGGCTCGACAATTCTTACTCCGCAAGGTTCGGCGAAGAAGAACCTCTTGTACCAGTCTGCGAACCCAGTGTCCCTCACTTTGAAAACCTGGCAAAACCTACCCATCAAGACGAAACATCCGTGTAGGCGGGGATTGGCCTCCCATCGAAAAACAACTTTGAAGATCTCAATGTCCCAAGATATCTGCCGACACCGCAACTCCTTGGTGAGACAATAGATCATAGTGACGGCGTTCGACGGAAGCTGCATCTGGACGATACTAAAGTGGTTGAAAACGTTCACGAACTCCAGCTGAAAAGGAAGAAACAGCCCTCTACGTAGGTGGTGGAGGCACACTGCCACTTTCCCTTTCAGCGAGGTCGTGAACTTTGCTCCCTCTGACGGATACTCTAGGCAACGTCCGGGTCCCTCCCCCACACTTGCAACACCTCCGTCTCGAAAGTGTGCGGCGGTAAGATGCATAACTCACCTCGAAGTGCATGGTAATTAGCCCACATGTCCTTCGCTCTGCTGCGCGACTTCTTAACCATTTTTGAAAAACAGGCAAGTGGAGGAACAGGCGAAAGAAATAAAGCAGAAAAGACCGATACTCAGTCCCTCACCTCTTTTTATATAGTCCTTAGAACCGGCGGTTTCGATTCCCGAGGACTGACACGTAAACCGCCCAAACCTAAAATTTTAAACGGACTGGCGCGAACTTCACCTCGTTTTTCCCAAACAATCACATAAAAAAAGAATATGTATATATATAAGCAAAAGGCGCATGCCACGAACATTCCATTTAAATAATTCTTTTACAGTAAAAAAAAAAAGAGAAGACTATGAGGACTGTCCCGGCTCTGACTCTGCTAGCAGACCCCGAACAGTCCGGGCAACCTCTCTTCGGCAGAGGTTCTCCTCCTCCAACTCTTCGACTCGGGACATCAACACGCCCCTCTCCCTCTTCAACTCCTCAATTTCGACGTCCGCCATCTCCAGGTCGCCCTCGAAGCAAGCGCACTTCGACTCCAAGTCAACAATCGTCCTCTCCGCCTCGGACGATTCCAGCCTCCGAAGAAGAGAGAGAATTTCCTCCATCTTCTCCTCGAAGACTGCTGCCTTCTGCTCAAGGGCTGCTGCCTGACCCCTGCTCACTAGACGCATCTCAATCCGGTCAAGGTGCGAACAGACGTTGTGCGCAAAATATTGCACACTCGAACTGACGGACCCAGGGCCTCTCTGACTCCCTGGCGATGGCTCCGGACTAGCAGAAAGGCCCGAAGAGGAAGTAACGGGGGTCACGTTGCTCCGCCCCGGCAAAGGCGCATCCTGGACCCCCAGAGACGGCGCAGGAGCCCGATCCTCATCACTCTCCTTCCTTGGCTGCACTTCGTCGTCAACGACCATGATCGTATCCTCCATCGGAGGAGCTTCTCGTGTGTCACCCGGAGAAGATCTAGACGTCCCACGTACGCCTTCCCCCTGCGCTGGAAAGATGAATCATCGGCTTCTTCGACACCTCTTCTCGAACAGAGGGACGCCTTGCGCCCGTTTGATCCAGCCTGGCCGGAACCCTGGTTCCAAGATTCTCTCCCTGAAGACTCCCAACTACGCCTAAAAAGAAGTCCATCACACCAGCTCTCCTCGGGTCAACAGAAGACCTAACCGATGCTTCACAAGTATTTATAGGCCCCTCAGACCCACGTGGCAATCGGGCACGCGCATCAATGCGCTTCACGACTATCGGGGAGACATGTCGTATTTGGATCCACACTTCTTGATCTGGACTGTCCACGTAGGAGCTTGCATGGAATTCACGTAAGCAATGTCTCCACGTCAAACAAGATGTACCAGCCCCAACAACATACGCCGAAGAGCTCAAGGCTAAAAGCAAAGACCTAATCTGATAGACGCCTGACCGTTGGGAACCGTACTGCTCTGAAAGAAGAAGTGATTTTTCCGCTGACAGGTCGTACCACTCGTACATCGTACATCAGAAGTCACATAGTAGCCTTCTGCAGGCATTAAATGAGCCATCGCTAGAACTGTAGTTTATTCGGCTAAAGTGACTAGACAGAGCAGACCAGAGTATATATATCTCATGTAAACAGCCTTCAAAGGGGCTGAGATCCAAAAAATCCTTTGAGCATACTGTAACCAAAAAAGAAAAACAATTCTAGTGATTTTTTAAGCCTCCTCGAAAAGGAGCTGTGGTTTTTCCGCCAGCCGGTTTTCCACGTAAAAAATCTTGATTGTTTCCCGTCATAACATACACAGAAACTGATCTTTTTCATATTCAACTATAAAAAAATCAATTCTGTGTGTT
This sequence comes from Apostasia shenzhenica, assembly GCA_002786265.1. Taxonomy (NCBI): domain Eukaryota; kingdom Viridiplantae; phylum Streptophyta; class Magnoliopsida; order Asparagales; family Orchidaceae; genus Apostasia; species Apostasia shenzhenica. Next base: position 1,248,376 of record KZ451948.1, on the reverse strand, counting down.
AACGCATCTTATAATTATTAATATATTTTATGGTTTAAAAGTTTCATATATAATTCTTACCCATGCATATGAGTTAAAATCATATATTATATTTCAAAGAAAAAAAAAGTTAAATATTAGAAGAAAATAAGATAAATTATTTTTTTGTATTCTAATATGATGGCTTGCAAAAAATTTAACAGCAATAAGTTTTAGCTCATTTTGTTCAAATATGAATAAAATTAAATTCTCACGCATTTCTGACTTTTCACTAATAAATCGTATTCAAATATAAAAAAAACTTATATTTTTACATATTTTCACCTCGTTGCTAACAAATCATATTTGAGTAGAAATATAAAAATGTTTTTCCACCAATAAATTATAAATCGTATTAGAATATAATAGCACTATTTCTACATTTTCACTGTTTTTGCCATTAATTTTTGTGGAATTATAGGGATGCGGGTGCTTCACAATTTCCTCATTCATTTTTTATTTCACTAACATTATATATTTCTTCCAAAAAAAAACATCATATATTTCTATCACAAATCTTTAATGTACATATAAATCCCCTAAATCTGTATTATCAAAGATTAAAAATTTTATTTATCAAAAAAAAAAGATGAAAATTTTGATTTATTGTCATTATGTAAATAATATCACAAAATTTATTTTATTGCGTTTATGTAAATATTTTTCCAATAAAAAAATATTGCATTCTCTGTAAGTTAAATTTACTAATTCATATGAGGCATTCAGAATATCTTGGGGAATTCTGTGTGAATTTATTTATATTTTTTCTAAAAATAACATTTAATTGAATTAAAAGATTAAGGCCCTGTTTGTGTGACTATTGAAAATTAACCTGATTTAATTTTAATCACTCATATTACATCACACATAAAATTTAATATTTAAAATTAATTTTATTTCATATCTTACACACATTATTAAAATAATAATTAACTTATATCAAATCTCTCATATATTTCAATACAAAATTTACATCTAAATTTAATTTTAATTTTATTAAATTCAACTTTATAAACAAATAAACCTTTAAAAAAGTAGAGCAACAGATAAGTGTGTTATGCTGATTTCAAATTGTATATTAATAGATAAATTAATACAATGAATTTTGGCAGATGAAAACAAAAAATTCTAAAACTCAAAACTTGTTTGAAACAAACTTATATTTTATTTAATTTTAAATTAAATTAATTTTTTAAATTTGAAATAAAATTAGTTCAACTCAGTAACATATAAGTATTAAATGGAGAATTTTTCAGAAATTATTTAGTTGTACATCCATTTATATTTTCCACCTTTAACTAATTTTAATTATCTTTGGGATATGATTTGCCAATTGAAAAAAAACTTATTCAATGCAATCATCTAATATCATCCTCAAGTATTATTAATAGTTTGCTTACAATTATTTTCCATCCATTAGCATTTTTTTGACAATTAAATCATGGGCATATTATGTTTTTCAAGAACTGTGATCAGAGAGGCATAAGTCAATTCAAACATAAATATGAATGCAAGATGTAACAACTGAAAAAGGAATTTAGAATATAATGGTTCTTAGGTCGACTTAATCCTAACTCGATTTATTGAAACTTCAGATTTTGATCCAAGGCCTCGAACTCAACTAGAAGCCACCACTACATCAATAAAATGCTACGATTTTCCTTGATGTTCATGCTGATCGAAATCTGAATTAAATTGAGATCTACTTGATTCAACTAACACACTCAAGACTTCGAGCAGGTGTAGAATTAGATTGAGTCAACTCAAATTAAAAAGGCAAAAGAAATTATTAGACGGATCGATTTTTGTTTGAATGGCCTAGCTCAGATCGAGATTGGATTAATGTGAGTGGAATCTAAAAGAAGCTGCTACAGGTCAATTTATTATAGCATGGATTAACTGCCCAGTTGTACCCAGAACAAGAAGCATGTTAGAAGACAATTAAATCCACCAAACTAGCAGCAGAATCACAAAGAACTGGAACCCTGCTGAGTTTGATTCATAACACTTGACATCAATCCAGAAGAATGTACACTAATAAGTTTATTAAGTTTAATCTAATTCTGAAAATAAAATGAAAATGAAATTATTTTCAGACTTCTGCACAAATTAATCAAAAAAGAAAACCCACAAAAAGATGGATTTTGGTATATGGAACTCCCCGGGTGAAATATCATATGAGCCATAAGGAAAAATGATATGAGATGGCCAACGTATAATCAAATCCAGAGCAACACAGAAAAATGCAGTAACCCAAATGTGACACAAACAGTGCAAAACGATAAACTGATGATAAAAAGTATCAAAATTGAAAATGATATTGAAGATTTCAAACTGAAATAAAAGCACATACCAAGAAGCAACTGACTACAAAGCCCATATATACATCAATTTCCTTGTATGCATGGAACTCGTTCTTATTAGCCAGTTTCCTTGTATGCAGACTGTAAACAAGTGTGAATCAACAAATGAGATAAAAGACAACAGTCAAACATCAAGATAAATCCTAAAAGTAGAATGGAATTAGATCAAGATCAATAATTTACAGATTATATTCCCATTTACGCTTTAAGATATGAGGAATTCATCTAGATTAATATGAATAGTTTGGATAAAAGAGCACTATATTTTTATGATGCCCGTCAATCACTATATTTGCTTGCATCCATAGAGGAGTTCTAAGGGTGAAGATCCATCCGTTAATTCACGTGAATTCAGGCTCAGACGTAAGAAAAGTAAAATTTGGGTGGAATATTTGAAAATTAGAGAAATTATTGTCATATTATATTTCCTATTGAGCGTTTACGTTGTTTAGGAAAATGTTTTACTTGGCTTTATTAGATTTTAGATGTTTCCAATTTAGGAAGTCATTTCGTTTGTTCTTGGGCTGAAAAATCATAATAAAAAGTCTTATTACCCTATGTAATGGCAGCTTTGGAATGAAATAAAATTAAACTTTCACTCTCTTCCTCTGTCCATCCCAATTCCTCACCCACTTGTTCCTCTTCTCATCCTTATCCTTCATCTCCACTTCTTCTCTTGCTCCTCAAAGAAAAGGACTCTTGAAAGAAAAACATTAACTCTACTCATCAACTTCTCTTCCCTCTCTCCTTGTGTTTTCCTTGTCCTCCTCCTATAAGCCTTAGAGCTATCTCCTGTAATCAATGCTATATAGAACAGAAAATAGTGGAACTTTCAAATCGCTCAAGAGCGTCGTGTTTTGCCTTAGTAAGGAGCTTTCCATGCAGAACTCCGTCTCCATTTACTTTCTCATATTTAATATACAACTTTTCTTTCCTTTTATTGCTTCTTTTTGCTCACGACATCACCACCACCATTCGATGGTTCTGTCAATGAGGTTGCACTATGACTTCATGCACCACATACTGATTTTCCTATGGAGGTATAAGCCTTTTAAATTTGTTAATATCATGCCCATGATCTTCCTAGTGAGGTCTCACTTATGACTATGAGAGATATTCAACACGCCAAGATCTCATTCCAAGGTCTCAAGGTTCTATCAGACATAGTCTAAAACCCTTTTGTAGTTCCTGACTTTCTTACCACAAAGAAAGATGGACCTTGGAAGATGTACATTGATAATAGAGCCATAAGCATAATCACCATTGAATAAAAGTTTTCTATTTCACTTCCAAAGGATATGTTCGACATGGTTGCAGGCTCTAATTGCACCAAAAATTAACTTTAAGAGTGGTTATCTAAAGATTAGAATTAGGCCTAAGGATGAATGGCAAACTACCTTTTAAGCATTAAGGTGGTTACTTTGAGTGCCTAGATCATTTGAATTGTTGAATATTCCTATGACTTTCATGAAAGTGACGATTCATATGTCATAACCTTTTATTGGGGATTTTTTAGTAGTTTATTTTGATAATATTTTGATTTACATTAAGTCCAAAAAAGAGCACTTAGATTACCCCTACACTGTTTTGTTTTAGGGGATATTTACCTACATGCCACACCATTTAGTTTTATACTTTTATTTATGCATTACTTATTCATTCTTTGTTAATTACGCTATACATACTCAAAACATTATAAAAACTTACATACACACACTTTAACTTATTTTCATTATAATGAGTAATCATAATTTTTCAATAACCTAACTATAATTAGGTTACAAAACATCTGAGCCGTTCATCGTATTATTTTAAGAATATTTAAATATAGTTTGAGTGAAAATTCTAAAACCTTGATGTTTAGGTGGTGGCTATAGAGTTTTTCCTATGTTATGGTCTTTTGATTGGTAATACTTATTCAAGAAAAAAATGAGCATTTTATCACTTATAAAAATAAATCTTCAAGAATATAGATTGATTATTTTTTTATAAAGAAATGAGATTACTTGAACAATAAAGACTATAAAATTATTCCAAGTAAATGCTTGCCTATCTAAGATCGATTACAACAACAACAACAACAACCAAGCCTTAATCCGACTAGGTGGAGTCGGCTACATGAATCCTTTGTTTCCATTGCGCTCTATCAGTTACCAAATTCTTATCTAAGTTTAAGTAACTAAGATCACTTCTTATAGTTTCTTACCATGTTTTCTTTGGTCACCCTCTTCCTCTTTGTACATGGGCAAAATCCAATAACTCAATTTTTCTAACTGGAGCTTCAATCAGCCTACGATTTAGATGTCCAAATCATCTAAGCCGACTTTCTCTAAATTTAAATGATTTTAAATTTCAAAATAAAAAGCTGTAAAAGGAATAGCAAATCAAAATAATGTACTTAGACTCGATAGTGAAATCTAAAGAATGTGAATAGAAATATCTTTACGAAGAGAGTCCTAAAACATGAGCAGTTGGATAATGAAATGGAAGTTGATTTTATGTGGTTGAGAGTTGATAATTACACCTGTAAAATTGCAAAAAATATGCTGAGAGAGAATCTAAATAAAAAACTCAAAATAATAAAAATATTTGATAGTAAAAAGAAAAAATATAATAAAATATTAAAAAAAAATCTTATAAAGTTAGGTATAAATCCTCCGGTAAAGAGAATTTAAAAAAGTTTAAAATTGTTAACGAGAATCCAAAAAAGCAGTTTATTATGCAAAGAATGTAACTTTTTATGATTTTAATACAAAGATGGACATTAAAGGAGAAAAATACATAGATAAACCTGCTAAACTAAGAGATAAGAAAATTAAGAAACTGAATGAAATAAAATGCATTAAAGATGAGAATTAAAAAAATGCTTTTCAAGAATAAAAATATTCAACATAGATGAATGAGTAACTTTGAAAAATTTTTAATGATGATTGTGATAATACGATTGATCTTATTAATTTTAACATAAAAAAATAAAAAATGCTCTTACGTTTAATGTATAAGCAAAGCTAAAATTGGAAAGACCTCAAAGAAGATGAAGTGTAGAAAAATAATAGAATCAAATGATATTACAATAAAGAAAAATTAAAAAGTACATGATAGAAAAAATTTAAAAAAAAATCAAATAAATAAAGAAAAAGTACATTAGTACCTATTTATATAAATAAAAATGATGTACAAGATTGTGCTAACTATAAATGAATTACATCAATAAATCATACTTTAAAACTTTAGAAGGGTGATCAAGCATAGATTGTATTATGATACTAGAGTACGATAGAATTAGTTTGGTGTTATGTCAAACAGATCTACTACAAAAACTATTCATTTATTGAAAAATTTAATTGAAGTATTCAAAAAGATAAAAAAAGATCTACATTTGATTTCATTGATTTAGAAAAAAACTTATGATAAAATCTCAATAGTAGTTTTAGAAAAGAAAGGAGTTTGCCCAACTTATATTAAAGTTGGTCAGGATATATATAAAGAAGTTGTTTACATTGAAAAAATATCTTGGTGTATTTTTTGTAAATAATATTCTATTCAATAATAAGTGTTAAAGTAAAATTTGAGTTATGGAGACATACATTAGAATCTAAAAATTTTTATATTAACAGATCAAAAATCAAATATATAGAATATAAATTTAGTCAACATAAAAGCACTTGTGATAAAAAAAATGATAATTGATGATCACATTATCAGAAAGAGTGAATAATTTAAATATCTTAGATTAATCATTTAGAATAATGGTGAAATAAATAGTAATGTAATTAGTAAAATTAAAGATAAAGTGGAGGAATGCATCTGACAAATTGTGTGATAAAAAATTATTCTTAAACTTAAAGGTAAATTTTATAAAACAGTTGTATGGTTAATGATGTTATATGATATTGAATGCTGACCTACAGAGCATAAATATTGCAAAAATAAGGATGCTAAAGTGTATAACAAGTATACACAAAAGAACAAAAAGAGAAATGAATATATCCACAAGAAAGTTGGGGTGACCTCAACCGAGGATAAGCTCAAAGAAAGTCGACATAAATGGTTTGGACATATAAATCGTAAGTCAATAGAAGTTCCAGTAAGAAAAATCAGATTATTAAATCTTATTCATGTAAAAAGAGAGAGAAAGAGGAAAGCCAAAAAAGACATGACAAAAAACTATAAAGAAAAATTTTACATATTTGAAACTAAAAGAAGATTTATTATTTGATAGAGTGCAACAACAACAACATGATTTAGCTTAGTTGTACATATTCATCTATAAATTTCAACAGAATGAAATCACTATAAATTAAATGAAAAGTAACATCTAGTCCCTCGAGATACACAACCATTTACATAACACCCGATTTTATAGCGATTCACAATTTATATTTACAATTACAAGACTAGAAACTTTTGATTGGTAAAAAAAGATAAGTAAAAAGTAGGAAAATAGCCATATCCTAATAAAAAACTAGTCGGGGTCAACTACACGGATGGTCTTTTGCATTCAACTCTATTCAAAGCAATGGTCTCTATAAGTAAAAGTGAGTCAATACCATGTCTAACAATCATGTTTGATGTGGGGACAATTTCATTAATGACATATATTGACACAATCTATACATCCAAGGCAAGATGAAGCAGTGCGAGAAACTCTTAGAGTTTCTCACACACCCAAGGGAATTAGGTGTGGCTAGGTAGGTACCCTTTTCTTTCTATTCAAGAAATTCTAAATTAAGTGATAAAAGAATGGGGATTGTAAGTTAAGGGAATCTACACCTAAGTTTAATTAAGTTAATAGGCTCTCCCCCCAAGTTTCCAGTGCAATAAAATAATTTCAAAATTTTACAAAATTTTCAGAATTTTTTTAATATCAATGAAAATGCTGCCTAAGATGCTATATGACCAAAAAAAAAAAAATACTATATGATTTGGATACCATTCAACCCAGTAAATATGAAATTACATGGATTTATAACATGTGAGGAGATCTCGGCAAAATTAGCCCTAGCTATGGAATGAAGTATTTTACACACAGATTTATGGAAATCAAAGAAATTAAGGAAAGATCTCATGTAAATTAAGTAAAATTTTGCAAGGAAAATAAAGCTCTAACAAGATCCTAAGATGACCTAAGCATTCATGCCATAGAACATAAGTCTACCCAACACATAAGAATTATTCCAAACATTCAACGTAAGACAATTTCCTGATTTTGAATTCAGTTACTCCAGCAAATTTAGATCATGAAATACTCAAGGATTTATTTGGATTTCTTCTGATTGGACTAAACTTGACCCTTAATAAATTTTCTTATTTGTTTTCCTCTAGCTAAACCTAATATGCTGTAGGTGGTGTTGGTTTTAAGTTCTACTGTTATCACTCTGAATAATAACTAGTCTTGTTCTCTTTCATTAACTGTTTAAGTTCTTAATGCATGATAGTCTTTCTATATGAACTAGATAAATTTTTAATCTAAATTGTGTTAGTTTTTGAATTTACTTTGAATATCATTTAATCTTTACTGAAAATAACATGAAGTCATATGTGAATTTGCAAACGTACTCAATTGAAGTCAACTTAGTTTTGAATCTTTTGATCTATTCTTCGTGTTATAGCATTGCATTGTTATATGCTTATATGCACTCAACTTGTTAGCTTATTATAATAATGCATTCCCAGCCAATAGCATTTTAGGGATGTTAAGTTTATTGGCTAAATTTAAAATTTGAAGACTTGAACTCAATTTTGCGTGTTAACATCACGGGGCATAGTTTCATATATTTGGAGTTATGCCATTTTAATTATATTTAGTATTGCAGATTAGGTCAAGTTAGTCACTAATCCCTTCATTCGTTGTGTGAAATTCACGTTAGCTTCCCTCACTGCATCAATGTCCCTAAGTCACATATGACCTTCCTGGACTTTCTTGCCGCTCTCAAACCTTTTGACATTTACGTATAGAGGTCTATAAAAGTAGATAATGGACATGTCCAAATCATCTTAACACCATCTATCATCTCACTCTCTATGGGTGTCATTCCCACCCACTTCCTGATATGATCCACTCTAATGTGACCATTTATTCACCTAACCAATGGCGTCTAGATACACTAAACTAATGATTTTTTACTCACATATAACAGAGCTGATCAGATCAGTCATAAGACTTTTCCCTTACCAATACTTACTCCCATAGAGTATAGCTGATAGAATAGCAATCTTATAATATTTTCCCTTTAGATGGACAAAGAATTCTCCCATTGCACTTTTCCATTTCCATCCTTCCTTGGTTCTATACTTAATATCCTCTTTTATAGGTAACAAATAATGAGCTTAAAACCTAGGAACAGTAATTTGCAATAAAGGGATGACCTGGATTAAAGTCTATGCAGCCCAATCACAATAAACTACTGCAAACCTTGTATGTTAAACAATACTTTCCAGTCTTAAAACATTTTCGTCGCTGATTAATTAGTAAAGTTTCAGAAACTACATGGTAATAATAGATTCGTAAACAATCTTCCCATGTGCAAACAGTAATGCGATACTGGGACAAACTTCATAGAGCATACAGCTTAATCACCTAATGGATAACTGATTTAAACTATGAATAACCTAACCTTCATGATGGAATATTCAAACTTCAGATAACCAAACATTTATAAAGGCATCAACCATTACAATATCAAATAATGGAATAACAAATTGTCATAGATAATTACCTTTTCTTCACATATAAAGCTTAATATAGCAAAAAAAAAAATCGTTAGGATTGCCTTGGTGTTGCTCATCCCTACAGCAAACTCGGCAAAACATTTATCAGCAGTAACATAAAAACCAATACTGGCATACAACATAAGATTTTGCCAGGTAAATCTATCAGGGTTCCTTGACAAGAAAAAAATTTCAAGAGGCTATCAAACCTCTTATATGGTCATCCAAGCAGAAACTACTTTAGAATTAGAAAATATATGATAAACTTAAAATAAAATGATACCCAAAACTTTGATCAGTTCTGCAGTTAGTTTTTCGCCTCCTTTACCGCTCCCTATTTTGGCGCAGAACGAATGCAGTGACGGCAGCAGCAACGGCGCCAGCCGATGCTGCCAAAGCTGACGCAGTTACCCACGAAACCATCAATCCATCCCTCTCAATCAGCTCAATCTCATGGCTATTCTCTGTCTCCAACAGAAGCTCTTTCATCTTTCCTTCAAGTTCAGAATTCTGATCCTTCAGCTGCTTCACCTCCCTACGCAACTCATCCTCCCTCAATTCATGCTTGTTTCCCATCTCCAGTTTCCCTGTTCCCTTCTCCTTTGCAAGTGCCAGATCCTTCTTCAAAGAGACAATTTCACTTTCTTTCTCAGCAACAGCCAGAGCTGAGTTCTTCTTCTCTATCTCCAGCCCCTTTCTTGACTTCTGACTTATGAGCCTCAGCTCTTCCTTTAGAGAAAGAACCACTTCCTCTCCCTGTGCGATTGCTTTCCTTGCCTTTTCCTTCTCAGCTGCTACCTCCTCACTGGCCTTATTCCTCAACTCTAACAGCTCCTCTTTGAGAGAATTGACGTCATTTTCCTGCAAATCAGCCAACGTTGCCTTCTCTTTCTCGTTTTCCACCTCGTTGATCTTCTCTCTCGCAACTCTTATTTCCTCCTTTAAGGAAATGACCTCCTCCTCTTTCTTTGCCAGTGACCCCCTGGCCTTCTCTTTCTCAATCTCCACCTGTTCTTTCCATTTCTTCAGCTCATCATTGAAAGAGAAGATTTTTCTTTTTGCGTCTTCCCTTGCCTCCTCCCTCGCACCCTCCAACTCCTCCTTAACGGACCTGACTTCACCCTCCTTCTTCAAAGCGTTGGCGGCTAGTTTTTCCCTCTCCATTTCGAGATCGACCATCCGCGTCTCAAAATCCCTAACGCGGCCCTCCAGATTGGCTTTGTCTGCCTCGAGCGCCTTAACAGCGTGACCGAGGGATTCAGCCTCGGCGCGCGCATCCTCGGCCTCGGAGGAAGCGAACGTGAGGTCATCCTGCGTGCGAGCTAGCTCGGCCTCGAGGTCGGCAGCGCGAGCGGCGACCGAGCGCGCGCTGGCGTCGCGGCTCTCCATCTTAGCCCTTATCTCCTCAAGGCTGCGCTGGAGATCCGAACGATCACGGCGGATGCTCTCGATCTCCTGTTGGAGGACCTTGACCGCGTCGTCCGATCCGTCGGTCTCCTTCGGAGTGGTGAGCTCCTCGTCGTCCTCATCCTCGTCGAATACATGAACTTCGCGGGGCTTTAGCGGTGGCTGGAGGCTTCGAGGGCCGTCGCCGGCAGAGCCGCCGCGACCATTTGCTCCGGTGTGATCTTCTCCATCCATCGGCGAGATCGCTGGAACCTGGAACCGCCGTCAGGCTTTTCTTGAGATAAGACGGAAGAGCGAAATTAAAGAGGGGCAAACCCTCAACCCAAATTGAATTTTTTTCCTTTTATAGAAAAATGTGAATAATTTTTGGGTAATTACATCAGGTTATTGGGTAATTATAACAGATCCGGTCTTTAGGCCCTGTTTGGCGCGAGGATCAAAATTAAGACTAAAATAGTACTAATTTAAAAAACAACAATAATAATAATAATAAATAATTTTTTTAAATTATTCTATACAAATTTTAATATAAAAAATAATATTTTACTTCACATACTCAATAATTTTTAATAAAAATATAAACTTTATTTCACATTTTAGATCAAAATACTCGATTCGAATATTTTAGTCTAGAATGTGAAATAAAATTGATATTTTTATTTTAAATTATTGAATATATAAAGTAAAATAATATATTTTTATATTAAAATTTGTGTAGAATGGTATAAAAAATTTATTTATTATTATTATTATTTTTTTTTTTTAAAACTAATACCAATTTGATCCAATTTTAGTCCTGTTTTGGTCCTTGCGCCAAAAAGGGCCTTAGGTTGACTTCTTATTTCATTCAAGTCCGACCCGTTTGATTTAGAATTTTTTTTAGCCTACTATTAATTGCAATTATAAAAATCAAATTTATTTTTCATCAAATTTTATTTATGAGTTAAAATAACTTTTTATTTAAAATTTAAATTTTGAATGGCCAAACTTACAAAATCGAAAATATTCCAAGAGGTGCTCCGATCTGTAGGATGTTCATTAAACGATCCAAATGAAAAATTAAGAAAAAATTAATTAAATTTGATAGATTTGATTTATTATGATTAAAATTTTTATTAAATAATTTGAGTTCAATTTCTGAAAATAAAATCAATCAAAATAAGTGTGATAATATACTTAAAATTATATATAAATTATTTATTAATTTCTTAAAGCTATGATATTTATTATTTTTTAAAGTCATATTATTAGTTTTTATGGTTGTAAATTTTTATAATAATATATCATATCTATTTCTATTCTATTCTATAATGGCGAGAGTTTGGGAGGGAGAAAACGTAATTTTTATGTATTAATAAATAATAATATTCTGTAATAAATAATATCGCATTATAGGAAAACTGACAGCACATTAAGTTATAAAAATATCATGTAAATAAAAGTATTAGTTATTACTAAATGTACTTTTAAAATAAATTGAATAAATTATATGCTGAATAAAATTTATTAGTTTATGACATTTTATAATATGGCTTAAAGGTAATTAAATAAAACACATTTTGTTAATAAAGTTTATGCTTAGTTTAAATATACTATATTTTGTTAATAAAGTTTATACTTATATTTACTGAGGATAATCAGTTAATTGAATAAACTAAGTATTATAATTTAATTCAGGATTAATAAAGCAGGAGTATTAATTAATAATAATAATAATAATAATAATAGTTTATGCGATTTACTTTAAAAATTAGGGGTTTTTATCCGTATGACACAAAAAACTTCAATATTTACTTATTAGACACCCTAAAGTTAAATATTACATGACACACACTTATTTATTTTAATTTTACAATCAACACACCCTAGTTAAAAAATCCTTACATTTTATTTAAGTAAATCATACTTAAGTTATGTTTTAACTTAAATAAAGTTCATAGGAATAAAATCTAACCCCTTTTGTATCTTAAATTAAATCTAATCGTTAAAATGAGCATCTAACGATTAGATTTAAAATATTCTACATAAATAATAGATTTAAATAGTTTTTAACATGTAAGATTTAAGTTAAGGTGCACCGAGAGTTAGATTTTATTCCTATGAACTTTATTTAAGTTAAAACATAACTTAAGTATGATTTACTTAAGGGGGCGTTTGGTTCAGTGTTATCTTGACGTTATGTTATGTTATCTAAAGAAAGTAATTGTTTGATTTAATGACATCTACAAATAATCTTCTATTAGATTATAAAATTATTAGTCAAATGATGACATCTAAATGTCATGACATCTAGATTACATAACATAACACCAAGATAACAACGAACCAAACGCCCCCTAAATAAAATGTAAGAATTTTTTAACTAGGGTGTGTTGGTTGTAAAATTAAAATAAATAAGTGTGTGTCATGTAATATTTAACTTTAGGATGTCTAATAAGTAAATATTGAAGTTTTTTGTATCATACGGGTAAAAATCTCTAAAAAATATTAATGTTTTATTCACATGGTAGTAGTTTTGCTAGGATTAATACAAAAATACTTTATTATAAAAATAAATAATAGTATTGATGAAAAAATAGAAGTATTTCATTCACATTAAATTGAAGTCGACGGTCGGGACTCGGGAGCGAAGAGGTCTAGGGTTTTCGCGATGGTTTGGGAGGGAGTTTGGGAGAGAGAAAACACATTTTTTATGAATTATTAATAAATCATAATGTTCTGTAATAAATAACATCGCATTATAGGAAAACTAACAGCACATTAAGTTATAAAAATACTATGCGAATAGGAGTATTAGTTATTACTAAATGTGCTTTTAAAATAAATCGAATAAACTATATGCTGAATAAATTTTATTAGTTTATGACATTTTATAATAAAATAAAACACATTTTAGTTAATAAATTAAAGTTTATGCTTAGTTTAGATACACCATATTTTGTTAATAAAATTTATGCTTATATTTACTGAGGATAATTAATTAATCGAAGAAACTAAGTATTATAATTTAATCCAGGGTTAATAAAGCAGGAGTATTAATTAATAATAATAATAGTTTATGCGATTTATTATAAAAAATGTTAATGTCTTATTCACACGGAAGTAGTTTTGCTAGGTTATTACTAAAATGCTTTATTATAAAAATAAATAATATTATTGATGAAAAAAATAGGAGTATTTCATTCATAAAGTGGGCGGTCGGGAGGGCAGAGGTCTAGGGTTTTCACGACGGTCGGCCGGATACTCGATACGCAAAGGTTCCGCAGAAACCATTGCCGGCTACTCACGAGGAGATGGAGGCGAGCGCGACTCTCCGTTCGAAATCGTCGCACCTCTGTAACCCTGCAGGCGTTGAAGCTTGGCCGCGTCTCTCTGTTTGCAGGCCTGTAACGCTTAAGAAATGAAACGCCGCGTATCTCTGTTCGAGAAGATACCTTATCGGAGATGGAACGCTTGAAGAACTGAAGCTTTCGCTCTATAAAATCAAAGCTTCATCATCCACCGGTTTCTTTTTGACAGCCTCAATCTAGCAACCTCAAAATGCAGGTCAGCTAGCTTTTTTTTCTTTTTTTCTTATTACCATTTTCTTAGTTTTTTTTCACTGCTGTTAAATTCTAGATATCGTGTTTTTTTATTTTTGTGTGTAGAACGATGAGATGATATTATGATATGAGGTTTGAGTATTGGCTTTTTTCTTTCTTCCTATGATTCTTATTTTTCGTTTAATGAAAATCTATACCTGCCAAGCAAAATCTTCATCCACAATTCCAATTCATTTTATGGAAGACAACACAAATGTTAATCTTTGAATGAATCTATGTAATAATTACAGCAAATAATGAAGGGAATTCTTGAACACAAATGTTAATCTGTCATTTAATATGGGCTTTGTTTCCTTTTTATTTCACAAAACTTATCATTTCAAGAGCATTTCATATTATATATACTTGGCTTCCTTTTATATCATCTTTTCTTATGATTCCTTATATCTGTTCATTTTCTTAGTTTTCCCTTGATTTTTCTTACGTGTTCTCTAATTTTTCTACTGCCGGCAAACAAATTTTCCTTTGCTTCTATTCCTCAGTTCCTCCTTTATGTGTTCTCCATTTTTTGGCAAACATGGAAACTTCCAAACTAAAACTAAGTCTGTTATCCGCATTTTTCTTTGCATCATTCTAATATAGAGATGTAAAATCTAGTGCATGTTTGTTTGGAATGTTTAATGTCAGATAAATAATTTGTCCAGTTGAGATGGATGCAATTCTTATAGCTTTCTTAGCATTATTTGTTGTACATATTAGGTTAGCATAACATGTTGCGATTTCAGTTTAAATATGCATGATATTTTAATCTTTCTGCTGATGTGAACTGCCGCAGGTGTGGCATTTAATATTTATTATAGGTTTCTTCAAACATTGCTATTAGATATCATGTTGGAAGAACAAAATGAGACTTTTGTCTCCATAGGCATGGAAATGAAATTATTTTGCTTATATCCCTTTTTAACAGCCTCAATCTAGCAACCTTAAAGTGCAGATCAGCTGGCTTTTTTCCTTTTTTTTTTCCTATTACCATTTCCTTAGTTTATATCGTGCTTTTTTGTTTTTGTGTGTAGAACGATGAGATGATATTATGATATGAGGTTTGAGTATTGACTCTTTTCTTTCTTCCTATGATTCTTATTTTTCGTTTAATCAAAATCCATATCCGCCAAATGGAGTCTTCATCCACAATTACAGTTCATTTTATGAAAGACAACACAAATAATCATATAAATAATTCTATAAAAATCTCTTTTAGTTAAACTTTACACATAAAGGATGAACTAAGGAATAGAAGCAAAGGAAAATTTGTTTGCCGGCAGTAGAAAAATCAAAGAACACATAGGAAAAATCGGAGGAAAACTAAGAAAATGAACAGATATAAGGAATCATAAGAAAATGTGATATGAAAGGAAGCCAAGTATATATATCAAAAAATTAACTGAATTTATGTGTAAAACAATTTAAGGGAGTATAAATTTATGTGTATTAATTGAATTTATATATTTAAGAAATACATAATACATAATACACATCAAATTTGAAATTTATGTATAAATTTATGTATAAATTTATGTGTATTAGAAATAAAGTGCTGTTTATAAATTTATGTGTAAGCTTAATATTATACACACAAATTTATAATACATAATACACATCAAATCTTACTATTAGTAGTGCTATTTTTCTATTAAGCTTAACGGTCTGATATTGAGCAGTGTCCCTTTTTCGCTCGATAGCCATCCTCTCCCTTCCATTCCAATTAAATTAATATAAATATACACATAAATTCAATTTATAAATATTAATTTAAGGGAATATAAATTGTATATTAAGACTAAATATATACAATTAATACAATTTATACATTAGTAAATTTATACATAATACTTGTAGTAATAAATTAATACAATTTATACATAATACAATTTACTATTTGTCTATTAATTTACTAAATATAATAGTATAAATTATAGTAAAAGGGAAGTTTCAACTTAAATTATGTGTAATAATTATTAGGTATTAATACAATTATGTGTAATAATAATTAGTATAATATAATAATTATGTGTAATAATTTACTAGTGAATATTGTAATAATACATAATTTAACTATTATATTTCGTTATAATATAATTTAACTATTATATTTAGTGAATAATATAATAATAATAATTATATTATATAGGAATAATTTACAAATTATTCCTATATAATAATTATATTATATTATAATATATATATATATATATATATATATATATAATC
>KZ451948.1:1121199-1217331 GCA_002786265.1 Apostasia shenzhenica | reverse complement strand
ATATATATAGAAATTTAATTTACTAACATATAAGATGTGAAGTGTGTGAATATGAGTTTCTTTATTTTTAAATAATAATAATATATTATATGTATACATATAAATAGATATAATGTATATATATTAGTAATATATATTAATATATAATATATATATATTATATATAAATATATATATATATAGTATATGTATTATGTACACAAAAAAGAAAAGATAACAAAAGACAGAAGAAAAAAATACAGAGAAGTAAAAATTAGTGTGCAAAAAGAAGAAAAAAAAGTACAGTAAGTAAATGTTAGAAAAAATTTGCAGAAAGTAAATGTTAGTATTGCAGTAAGTTAAATGTTAGTGGTACAGATAGAAAATAATTGTTAGTAGTACAAGAAAGTAAATGTTAGATGCAGTAAGTAAAATTGCAGAATGTAAATTTGGTGATTAACTAACTTAATTATAGTGGGATGGACAAATCAAAGTATTTCTGATCGTCGGGCCGTTTTCTATTAGGTAAATTAAATTTACCTAATGTACTAACCGATTCCGTTCCACTGCTATAATTAAGTTAATTTGGATCATTGGTTATGTTAAATTAAATTTGGGGTGAGTAAGCCCAACTTTAATTAACTAACCTACCAAATTTTAGTTATCTCACAGAGTTTGGACAATTTAGATTTATAAATATTTTGGATTAACTTAAATTTATTATGTCCAAAATCTGATCACTGAAATTTTTCTTTGAGGCTTTAAAAACACAAATCAGTAACACAGCCTCTAATGATATATAAAAAAAAAGGTGAAAGAAGACACACTATATTAGTGGTTCGGCTATTTTTCTTGCCTAGTCCACTCCCCTTTGTTCCTCCTTCGGGTTCCACTATCCCAAACTTGTTATGGCCAAGCTCAAGCCTAATACAAGGAGGAAACCTATGCCTTTTTCAGTTCAAAGACACAAACCAAAATCTCTAAGACCTTTTTTAACGCGAGGGAAAGAAAACAACCTCAACCTCTTCTTTTACTTGGGGACAAGTAAGAAAACCCTCTCCGCGCAGGGAGACTCAAAACCAAAACGAGAATAAGAGATGATGAACCCTTATTGGGTCGTACAAGAAATAAATTAACTCAATTTAAGATTTAATGAGAGCTCTATATGCAAAGAAACTAACTCACTGTTCTGGAGAAAATTTTTAGTAATATCTTCTCAATGTTCTGTGAAATATAAAGAGAAGAGAAAGAGAAATCAAAACTCGATGAAATATTTCAATAGCGATATAAAATCGAGTAAATAGAAACTTCAAATAATTTTCTAGAAAAGACTAACTAAGAAAAAATATCTAAAACTTTTTCTGTAGGTGCCAGTATTACTTAATTAGTCTACTATAAAACTTTTAAAATTATTTGAATTTTGTACGAGTTATAAAAATTAAAAACCGAGATACAAAAAAAATTTCCAGAGAAAAATTGTTTCACCAAAAATTCCACGAAAATTTTAAGATAAAATAAAAGCTCCCAGAAAGATGTAATAAAAATTTCAAGTTATTTGGAGCTCAAATCAGTAGTACAAAATTCGTAAATCTTTTAAGAAAAATCGATTCGGAAAGAAATAGAAAAATACCGATTAAAAAACACCTCCGATGATCCAAGAATCCTAGAATCGACTCCCCACGTTTGTGAAACAAAAACTTTTGAAGCTTGAGGAGAGAATTTTTTTTAGCTTAAGAATTAGAGAGCTTGGAAATTGAGTTGGCCAAAGAGAGGTATTAACTCAAATCCCCCTTATTATAGATGAAAATGAGGGGTAAAATTGGTAATTTGAAATATTACAACTAATCTTGATCAACTTCATTTCTTTATCTTCTTGGCTCGATTTCATCAATCTCGACGATCATCCTTCTTGATCCTGAAAAGCTTAAGTACAATATATACTAATATTTTTAAAAAAATAATTAACGTGTTTATTTTCATCAAAATCGATAAGAGTTCAACATTCTCTAATCGTACAGAATTAATTCAATATCATTTTCAAATACCATATTACAAGTGTGCACAAAATACTTTTCTAGAATAAAAATAATTCAATAGAGATAAATGAATTATTTTGAAAAACTTTAAATGATAGTTGTGATAATACGATTAATCTTATTGATTTTAGTATAAAAAAAATAAAAAACCTCTTACATTCAATGTATAAGCAATATTGAAATTAGAAAAACTTTAAAAAAGATGAGGTGTTGAAAAATAATAGAATCAAATAATATTTCAATAGATGTTTGAAAATATATAAGAGATAGAATTTTTGATTTATTAAGTTGTTTAATATGATATAAAAAATTAAAAAAAATACAAAATGAACGAAGAAAGAGTACATTAGTACCTATTTATGTTAGTGATCTGGTAATAAGTGATGAGGGGCAGCCGTATGCGTTTATCTCGAAAAAGTGATTCCTGTGGCTTCAATGCTAACTCCTAACTAGTTTGAAACCGAATAGCTGAGGGGTTACATGATTTCTCCATAAAAAAGATGCCTTGGAAGAAAATTGTTACTAATTTTATTTTAATACGAGAGCCAAGGCAACATTTCAAGAAAAAATGATTATAATTAAAATGACAAGATAAAAACTACAATTATTAAAATCTAGGAAAGTCATTTCGAAAGCATATAAGAATTTGTATAACAACAACCCACATTTATCCCTAATAAAATCAATATTTACATACATAACACATCATTTTAACATGTCGACATTTTGTGTGCATATCAAAACTTTTTAAATATTATAACTAGCACACCAAAAATATTTAAAATATTTTGGTGTGAGCATTAAATATTTAAAAAGTATGTCTAACATTATAAAAATGATAGCGTGAAGTGTCGTAATTATCCATAAAATTTTGAAGTAGCTCCGAACACAACTTCAAAATCGCAATTTCAACGACTTTTCTCAGACGGTTCCAACTAAGTATTTGCGCGAGAGCTCTAACAAATTGCATGAGATTGAGCAGCCGTATATACATATTTAACATTCCTCTATAAGATAATCTGCACTGATATTGATGCCTCTGTTAAGCACAAGGAAAAAGCTAGAAATCTGGCAAAATAAATCTGCAAAAGAATCAAGGGAGTCGCAGTCCAGCTTACAGATTGAGAATCCATCAATGTGATATTTCAGAATGAAAGCAGCTGCCTCACTCTCTTTTATCCTCTTCAAGCTCAACTTCGGGAGCATACACGTCATCATCGTGATCAAATTTCCTTTCTTTCTTCTCTAAATTAACTAGTCCAATATTTCCGTCAGCCACTCCTTTTGTCAGCGATTGAGTTTCTTCATCATCGGCGTCGGCTTCGCCCGAATAAGCATATCTGTTAAGAGCCGCAACAATTGAGCTAGGACTTTTAGTAGACATGTTATGGAAACTTTTTATAACGGTTGTTACGTTGAATGTGATCTGAATATTATAAACCTCTGATACAATCTCTGTTTTTAAACGACCTAAACAGAGCTGAAGCGACTCAGTTCTATAACATTTTAGGTTAAAGTGGATTACCTTCTACTGCTTTTATTTTCTTTTGAAACACCAAACATTTTTGCTTTATTTTTCAATGTTTAGTTTCCAATAACACTTACACAACATTAGTGTTCATGTATTTACATGTAAAATTTAAAGAAACCAAAGGTAAATCAGCCTTCAGCCTTAAAATTATGTCACCCTCAAAGTTCTTATTACTCAATGAATCTCCTAGAATGACTATTTCCATATATCACCCTAAACTTAAGAGGAATTACAATTTTATATCTATCACCCCATGAAAGACTGCTTATGTACATTTTTCACTGCTTTTTGGAGTGAATTGTAATTATTTATCAAAGATGGGATGAATACATATTTGGAGGCTAAATGAATAATAACGGCCATTTTGGCGCATAAATCCACCAAAAAAAAATCTAAGGGGGCGTTTGGTTCAGTGTTATCTCAATGTTATGTTATGTTATGTTATCTCTAGAAAGTAATTGTTTGGTTTAATGACATCTTTAAAAAATATTATAATTAATTACAAAAATGCCATTACATGCTGACATCTAGATGTCACCCCAAATCGGGCGACATCTCAAGATAACACCGTCAATTTGTTATTATAATGTCAATGACTTCCAACTAAACAAAAATAATTTGGATAGCATTGATATTTTCTAATATCATAACATTGAACCAAACAAATGTCCATTGACGAATAACAATGACATTTAGATAACATGACATCTAAATGACATTGACATTGAGATAACACTGAACCAAACGCCCCCTAAGACTAATTTGAAGATAGCGAACTTGAGCCTGAGCCCAAGTCTAGGCAATACATAAACTATTATTTGTAAACCCTGAACAATTACCGACATTTGAGAAATAGGAAATAGTTCACCTTTGGGAGCTCTGAGATGGGGCCCAGAGGCAGCAGATTACACAGAGCAATGCAAAAGCTAGGATGTCCCAGAAAGCAGTGATAATCCATGCACTCTGCCACCTTTCACTGAATGGATCTGTTGCTTTGAAATAAACCTGTACGAAGGAGAATGTTATCAATCAAACAGAAAATATGAGAGGGAAGAAAAATCTTTCATTGGAACTATATATAGCCAGCAGCAATTCTGCATTCTTGATATCAGATGACATGCCATAAATACGTAAGTCCAACTGAGATTTTAAGCATAATACACAAGCTACTAAGCCTTTGTTTGCAGTGATTATAAAAACACTCGTCACACCTGTAGATTCATGAATTTCATGATTACCCATGAAAGGCCTGTAGATTCATGAATTTCAAGATTACTCATGAAAGGCACTTGTATAATTAATATAAACTATTTGAGGCAAGCTGATTTCAAACCCCGTTGCTCTGTTTAAATTGCAAAAGAATTCATAAAACTTATCAAGGTAAGTTTTAACTCTTACCTTGGTGGACGGTCTGCAATGAAGCATGTATAAAACGCACATTAGGGGTGGTCACTATGTATGATGAACGTAACAAGAAAATTTGTATGGCTTGGTAATGTGGAAGAGAAACAATGAAAATACAATCAAGGCACGAATATGGAATCCATCCAAAACGTTGCAAGAAAACGATTGACATGAAATTAAGATGGATAGATGGTCTTTGGTATCCATCTGAGGAGATCACCACTACAACATTGTCATTCTGGTGGCAGCAAAGCAAAAGGGAGTAGAATATATCAACAACAACAACAACAATAACCAAGCCTTAATCCCACTAGCTGGGGTCAGCTGCATAAATCTTTTGTTTTCATTGCGCTCTATCAATTAATAAATTACTATCTAAGTCTAAGTAACTAAGATCACTCCTTATAGTTATATATTCTTATATTATTAAAAGCCTAAAATGAGGAAAAACCATGATGCCCACGTTGGTAAGCAGCTTGAAGATTCTGCTGAGTTGCCATACAGGAAGTAGAATACAACAATAAAGGTAGCAAAGCATGCAGGAAGAGTTACAAAAAGCATTGAATGCTGCGAGTGAACATCCTTCAGGGAAGGAAGCCGCCTGAAGAGTTGGACTCTTTTAGTGGGAATTAAAGTTGCCTCAAACCTCTTACGCATGACTGTATATGCTCAGGCTTGTCCATCTTTTCGCTTATTTTCTGGTTGATGAGAAGTCAAACACATTTAGGCCTCATTTAGTTGAGGGCATAAAAACCTCAAACCCCTTAAAAAAACACTTCCATCAATACTTAATATTTATTTCACATCATACATAAATTTAAATAATAAAAATTCATTTTATTTTATATTTTATACAAATTTTAACCTTAAAAATTAACTTTATTTCACATCACACACATACTCTAGTAAACAAAATCAATTTTATTTCATATCCAACACAATTTTCAATAACAAAATAATTTTATTTTACATCATAATATTAAAAAATATATATTTTTCTCTCTATCTTGAAAGAAATCCAAACATCCTCAAAATATACTCTAGTCAAAGAAGGCCTTATACTTATTGTAGAACTTATAGGAAGGAATCAAGCAACAATGGGTTCTTCTAAGAGATGTCACGTATGTGAGAGATGTAGGATTCTTAGCTTTCGCGAGCAACCTGGGTAGTCATTATTGGTCCACGCAGAAAGACCCAAAAATGTAGCATAGTGCTGGTGGTCCTTGCTTCCTTTTGGCCACATCGATACCATTGTCTGCTTTGTGCTGCCAAAAACACAATCTTTAGGCTTGCATTCCATTATTTAGCCCTTTAAGAAGATCATCTTTCATGGCTACACCTGCCTTATCTCATCACCACTTGAAATAGAGACAAATTTTAACTTGACTTGAAATCAAAAAATTAAATTTTAAGTTGAGCTCGACTCAATGAAACTTGACTTAAAGCCAGCCCTATACTCAGTCCTTATCATGAAGATAATGATATATCAGATTTGATTAAATACATTTTAACACATCCACTGAGGGCAGAAATTCATTTTGAGATTATCCCTTATAAAAGGAATCAATTGAGGAAGGAGGTTAAGGAAAAAAAAAGGAATGATATTATGTTAGTGCTTGAAAGCAAGACCAGGAGAATAGTAAGGGTTTTGTATGTTGCCAGAACGATTTCACCAACTATTGTTGGAGAAATCTAGCACCTTTTAGGCACAAAGTAGAATTTATTACTGCCTACTACCTCCAATCATATGCCTAGATTGAATTAGTGAGTAGGACTTAAGTATTTTTCTTAAAGCCTCATTTGGTTGGATTATATTTTGGGGATGCTTGAAACTTTTTTGAAGGAAAAAAAAAATATTTTAATGTTATAATATGAAATAAAATTATTTTATTATTAGGTTCATTGAGATATTCAATTGCTGTTAATTTTATTATTAGGAATCCGACTCAATCCTAAAATTTTGGATCTGATTTATTGAAGTTTAATTGATTATTTCTATTTTAATTTGATAAATTCTTATTTATTAGATAATCTAATTTAATTTTTATGTAATTATATAATTTTTGTTGTAGTTTTTTTCTCAATATCACAGAAGCACTTAGGAAATATGGAGATATCACAAGGACGAGGGTTGACAATATATGACCCGACTCGTGACCCAAACCCGACCTGCAAATTTCGAGAATAGATCATAAATTTTGACCAGTTTATTAAAGAGGTCAGGTTCGGGTTGGGCATAATCGGGTCGAGTAGGGTTCGGTTGGGCAGTTATCAAAAAATACTCTATAAACGGGTCAGGTCGACCCGCCAACCCGACCCATTTATTAATTGGGTCAGATTTGGGTTATGGATTTTGACCCATTTAATAAATAGGTCGGGTTCGGATTGAGGCTATTCGAGTCGGGTCAAATTCGGGTTCAACCCAAACCCGACTCGCCGACCCATTTTGCCACCCCTAACAAGGACATAGGGATATAACACAACACGGTGGAATAATGTAAGGATTCGGCTGTAACTTTTTTAATAGAGTTGAGCTGATGATGGCTGATTTCACGAGGGCTGCAACGTGGGATAGAAGGAGATGGGTCGAACAGTTTAGGGGAGATGCATGATTTGTCGTCGATTAGGTAGTTAGTGCAGGCGAAGAGTCGAGCGAAGTATGAAGAGTTGCTGGCAAATTTGTGGTTGTGCAGGGCTGCGTGGATCGCGACGCATGGATCACGGTTGAGACTGAACGAAACCGCAGGCGTGGCAAGTTCAGTGGGTCAGGCAGAGTCGACCATGGACTGTTTGCAGATCAGCAAAACTAACCAATAATTGGTTGCGATCAAGGAATGCAGAGGATGCCGGTATGGTGTTGCGGGTGATTTTGCAGGCAGTGTAATTAGGAAGGTACTCTAAGTTGGGTGTGGCAATCCAATGAGGCAGTGTGAGGGAAAATGCAAAAAAAGCATGAATTGTAGATCGTTTTCTTAGGATGATTAGTTGATTACAGAGGATAGGAATAATGGGGATGAAGTGGAATGAGATTTTTTTTATTCCTTTTTTTTTTACTTTTTTCACTCAAATAAATGGATAATTAGGCTAATTAAAGGATTCCCACCCAAAGCTAACTCACACCTTTTTGTTCACCGAAATATTAACTCCTTAACTTGGATCTAAGCTCTGAGAAAAATCAAAGATCATTTTATTATCACTAATTGACTATCATAATAGGTGACCCATTTATATAGAGATTCCAAGACATAAAAAGAAAGTACAAAAACAATACAGTGAACATAATGCCAAATATTCCCTATAATAAAAATGGAATCAAACGCTAATAAATCAGCGCAACTATGATAGGTCTTCATATCTCTCAAATCAGCTCTGAATCTTCATTAAATTAAATCAAATCTAGATGTAGGTAAAACAGAAATCTGCAATTAACTTTAATCAAATTGAATTTGATTTTTGATTTAATTTCGTGATATTATCCTAGCTATTAGATTCAAGGCTGATCTGTGAAAATAGCAGAGAGAAAACTTTCTCCCTCTCTATTTCTCTCTCTCTCCCTCCCTCCATCCTCTCCCTCTCTTCATCTCCCCTCAAATTGTGGTGGCAGAAGCATGAAGCAAATTCGACGATGGTAGGAAGAGGCTAGACCTCTTCTTTCCTCCCCCGTCGCATGACAACACACACAAATAGAGTGGAGAATTGGGCAAGGTTGTCGGCCTCCCTTCTCCTCTCTTTCTTTCATTCTCTTTCTCACTCTCACTCTTTCACTAAGTGGATGGTGGCAACATCCTGCCAACCCATCTCCTTTCTCTCAAAAATTGAAGAAAGAGAAAACAACAAAAGAAACCAAGGAAAAGAGAAAGAGGAGATGGGTTAACTATAGAGACTAATCAGCAAGTATTTAGGAACTTTGTAGGTTATAATGCAGCAAGTTTCTAAAAGCCATGAATCAAAGGTTATTAATGGGTTAACTATAGAGATTTATTAGCAATTTCTATTAATATATATTATTATAAAATCATTCATCAATTTTAATAGCAACTTGTTCTAAGTTAAGCATTAAGTATTTTATGAAATAATTATATGATAATTATTAAGTAATAAATATCATGAATTAAGCTATTTAAAATTTTAAATTAAATTTGTCGAAAAATGTGAATTTTGAATTTACCATCATATCATATCATAGTCAAAATTTCAATATTTCGGGCCGAACCTTATAGTAATACCACATAAGATCTTGAGTCATTTTTTTTCCTTTTTGAGAGCAACCTTATTCCTGAGTGTCGACAACCAAAATCCACCACCAAATAAGAGCAAATTAGGCTAATCCTTGACAAAAAGATGATTTCTAACAGAATTTGACAATATCAACATTACCATTATGACCAAGATTTGACCATGTCATGAAGATGTAGCTTGATAAACGACCAGAGACAAAATTGGAAGGTAGGATGCTAATGGATAACGATGAACCATAAATCTGGCTCTTTAAATATCCCTCTCATATGTCTAATTATCACTGATGGGATATTCTATTTTTGGATTTTTTAGCTGATTTATATGAAGATTATTACAATGTAATTTGTTTTATTTTCTATTAGGAGTGAGGAGAATATGGTATACTGTATTTTCGTTTTATTATTTCATTTTATCATCATGCAAAAGAGATTTGCATGAACATCTCTTTAGTATTGAATGGGATTATTTTTATCTTTCCATCGAGCAATCTGATTCATATTATGCTTGATTAGACAAATATTTTGTGGGAATACTATATCAATTGTCGATTCATTCCTGGTAAGATTTATTACCGACGACCAAGATCTACCCGCATTACTTCAATCTTGATCGACTGATAGTTAGAAAAAATTTGGGAAAAAGGATATTGTGGATTGCTAACTTGATGGATTAGAAATTTTTCAATTTGTTCTAATTGATGAAAGATTCCATTTTGGGATAATTGTATTTCATGCATTAATTCTGTATTAGTTGTATCTATTTCTGTGATTGTTATTTTATGTATGTTATGCAATATTTTTTTGTTTGTGTGAGTAAACTATTATATTATATATATATATATATATATTGAGTTAATTTGTATGGAGGTTTATATAAATGCCTCATTGTTATCTTTATTTTCTTAATGTTGAATGAAATATTATTCGCCATTGTTCCTTAGAATTACCAGATTCTGGAATAAATTAATATCCTAGATAAGGAAGGATTTGGGTTTTGAGTAAGAATACCTAAATCCCATCCGCCTAAGCTTGTCTCCTCCGGATTCGATTTTGTCCTCTTCAATCCCTCTCAGCATTTACTCCCTTCCCCTCCTTAATTCAATCTTCACCTACCTTCATAGTTCTGTATACATTCCGCCTTCGCCAATTTTGTCAACGTGTCGTCGACCATGCAAGTCGGCGAGCACATTAATCACATCGCCTATTGATGCCAGCAACAGGGAGATTTCGTGCAAATCGACTACGCTCATCATCATCGTGGCCTTGTGAGCCGAGCAGAATCGACTGGCCTTGCCGCTCCCTTTGCCGAACTTGATCTGCCTCAGGCATCGCCAAACCGCAGCGTCGACGCGGTTGTCATCTCCAGTCGTGCCCTGCACACGCAAAGCATGAGCCAAACTGCTCGAAAGCCGACACACGTCTCCTGCCCAAGTAGCCAAATCATCGTGCTTAATTCAGCATCGCCGAGCCGTCACGCATGGAGCCTGCACCCACCTAAGCTGCACTAGTTCTGATCTCCTGAACTTGCTGGGCGTGGAAGATGCTCGAGAACCTTGCCTTACCTGATTAATGGAACATTTATATTGAGAGGCTCAAACTCTGTTGATCAGCATAATCGAACCTTATTCAATTATAAAGCTTATTTCTGAGTACTCAATTTCTCCGAATCAAATACAAATTCTAATGAATTAATTAATCTGATTATTCGACTATTATGGTTTTCTTTACTTCTCTCAATTTTACTCAAATTTGCTCCACTTGTGCAACCCTTTTATTATTGAAAGTAAAATAATTACTATTAGTTAAATATTTTGAAAACTCGTAATCCTATAGCTCTATTTCTGATTCATTGAAGACCAAATTGAGCCATGACCTAAGTTAGAATTTTTTAATTACCTTCGATCCAATTTATTTAAAAATTTAAAATAATTAGTTATGCAGGTCTAATTAATTTTTTATTCTTTACAAAATTTAATTTTAAATTTTCTACATTAATTTGTGATCAATCTACTAAACAAAACTACTGATCTTTGAAATTACATTGTCATCCATATAAGTTTTATATGTGATTGACGGTTATTGTCGACTGCCTAACATAATCTTGCACTATTCTCATCCTTCTAAAACTAAGACAATTAGACATCGAAAGAAAAAAAATGATATTATGTGATTGACGGTTGCTAACTATATTCATAAGTTAGTGAAAGTTGTAAATTATCAAAAAGAATGAGAGTTTTAAATACCTTAAATCAATCATATAAAATAATAATAAAATAAATAGTGATGTCATTAACAATATTTAAGCAAAATAGATAAAATAGAAAAATACATCTAGCGTGTTGTATGATAAAAAAATTTCACTCGAATTTAAAACTAAATTTTGTAGAACAATAGTAAGATCAACGATGATATGTGGTACTAATGCTAGCCTATAAAGAGAAAACAAAAAGATAAAATAAGTATTGCATAAATGATGATACTAAGTTGGATGAGTATGTATACATAAAATGATAGAATTAAAAAAAAAGAGTATATTTATGAAAAAATTGGAGTAACATTAATTAAGAATAAATTTAAAGAAAATCGGGTTAAATGGTTTGATAAATCATAAGTTGATTAATGCTCTAGTAAAAAAATTGAGTTATTAGATTTTGCCTATATAAAAAAAGAAAAAAGAAGACCAAAAAAGAATAATAAGAAATTATAAGGCATAATTTTACACTCCTAGAACTAAATAAAAATTTATTAATTGATAGAATGCAATGAAACAAAAATTTATGTAGCCGATCTCACCTAGTGGTATAAAGACTTGGTTGTTATATTGAGCAATCTGATTCTTTGAATCAATATCCCAAATATGAAAGGGTTAGGGCTAAGACTGAGAATTCCTAAAATCACTTTAATACACCTTTCACTGAGTTGATTCCCACTTCTCTCTCCCTACTACTCACTCCAACTTGCTCCAACACTTAGCTTCAATCCCATAACAACATTAGCAGATGAAATCATCACACCTCATACTATATAGGTCCTGCCATCCAATGCGTTGCCACCATGATACCCCCGACTCGCTGCCAACGCTTCGATCACGCTACCCAACTGCTCCGCACGTGGCTCTCCCCATTGCTACGATGTCAGCCTCCTCTGCCTTTACCTCATCACCCCACGCAACATTGTCCCCGATTGGGATCCAACAATTCTCGTCAGCATCTCACTTTACCCCATCCAATTGTCCCACCAACATCAGATCCACGAGCTGAGTCACGTCCTCATCAGCCTTCTTGCACATCAGCTCTCCCTTACCAAAAAATGGGTTTGTATAGAAAACAAAAATACCCTCAAAAATAGCACAATTCTAGGCCTAATGTGATTTAAGTTTGATTCAGAATCCTTTGAATTAAGGTACAAACTTCAATGAGCCGATTTAGCTTGGTTGATTTAATCGGAAAAATTGTCAATTTGTTGCTCGAGATTACTCCATTGTGCGATCCTATGTCATTGATCGAAGATAAATTACTATTGATAATAGTTGTAAGATTGTCTTATCCTATTATCTTATTTTTGATCTATTAAAAATAAAAACTTGCCCTAATCTACTTCGTAAACTTTTACATACTATCAATCCACCTAATTTAAAACTTTAAAGTTATATAATTTGAGTATTTTAATACAGTATGTATCATACAAAAGTATTTTGGAAAATAACTATTTGATTGATAACAATTTGCTAATTTACAACTGTAGAAATTATGTTTAAATGTCGTCTAAAGTTTATTCCGCATCAATGTAATAGCGGAATAGCATAGGCCTGTCAGGGGCTTGAAGAGTCTCATTGCTGAGTACGCAATGTAAATTTGTCTTATCTTGGAACTGGGATCTTGAGATAGTAAAGGATAGGCCATCAGAACATGACCTAGTTCTTAGAGCTGGCTCGGGGGTAATTTTATTAAGAATGAACATTGTGCTACCAGAGTTTACTCAGCATGATTCCTTGACTGCACTGTTGATGTGGTCATGTGAGTGGGCGGATGAACGGTCACTGCTTGTGGTCATGTGTAAAGCTCAGATTACTGAAAATAAATATGGTGGGAGAAGGTTCCTTAAACCAGAAAGCGTCCAAGGAAAATGCTGAAAGGGGTGATGGCAAAAGAAAATCTCAAATCTAATTTATGTTTATAGCAAAATCATATTCATTCTGATTCTTACTATTGTTTGTGTGAGATGATGGCCAGAAACTAACAGTTGTAGTCAAGGAATAGCAATGACACCAGTTATGTATTTAGCAATCCAACATAATCCTACCAACTACTAAACAAACTAACAGCTGTAGTCACAAGCCAAAAAAAACACAGATCCTCATGTACAATTCCAATTGGTTTCCTCGACAATAGTGTCTTTTTGATGGAAAAAGAAACAAGTCAAAAGGAAATTTTAAAGAATTGCACGAAGAATTAAACAAGCAACTATTACCTCATATGTAATCCAAAAAACTGAGGCAAGTACACAAACTGCCAATGCGTTTGTAAATTTCCTGTAAATGTCCAACTTCACTGAGCTCCTCCTGGCCTAGCAAGAAAATAAAATGGTTTAAAACAGAGGACATTAAATAATCCAGATGATTACAAAGATAAAATTCTCAAAATTCACCTGCAGCTTTTCTAGCGTTCGAGAAAGAGATGTAAAGATCCAAAGTATTAAAAAAGCATCCAAAAATGCATCAGGAAGCACAAGGAACAATCTTGCCTTGCCCGAAATGTCATTAATCGTTCCAACATATTCAGTGATATCTAGCAACTCAGATGCAATGAAGTACGTTATACCAAGCAGAATCACCTTTGAAGTAAGTCCACCAAGTGTTGGCCGAACAACTCCATAACCCATTGACACAGACAGTATAAGCAGGCGTGAAACTGTTTTCCTCACAGCTCCAACAGTTACCACCCAGGTTGTAATACCAACAGGCCTGACACCGGTGCTGTTAAAATTCAGATACTCAAAGTACCAAAGAGTCATTTCAAACAAGCCAAGAGCAATAACTAGAGTGATCCAATTTTGAATCGGTAATATATCCTTCCAATATCTCACATACTGAGAAAACCAGACTATGCCTAGCAGGAGGTATGCAAGTGACATGAATATATAAAATTTCATCAAAGGAGCCATCCTACCTGGTAAATAACCACCAGGATTCCTCCAAAACGTCTTTCCAGTAATGGTAAGACCTCTCAGGTTTGGATCACAGGAAATATAAAACAAGTTGTACATTCCTGTCTTTGTTATGTATACATCTCGAGTTTCCATTGTTGTGAACGAGATGTTTGCACTGAAATATGTGTTTATTACCACAGGCCAGTCAGCATTAGTGGAAGAAGGTCTCCTGATGACCTCCCCTTGTTTGCAACCCTCGAGTTTGGCAAGATCAGGGGTGCAACATATGGACCTCTGACCACCATAAGCAGATCCACCAATATTATCCCGGTCAGAAGCTTCGAATATTATAGCTTGGACTAACCCCGAACTGTGTTCCATGGTTGAATGCTGTTCTGCAGCTTCATTTGTCCTCCAGAAGGTGATGTCCTTGAACCTACAGTAGCAGCCGTTTTGAATCTTAATTTCTGTTATAGAATTAATTGGAACCATTCGATAGTAATGAACAGCCTGTGTGCGTAGCATGCATATACATCAGTCACATCGAATAAAATGCTGAACTGGGAGTAATTATTTGCGAGGAGCTGGCAAGGTACTTTTCTAGTACAGCATTCCAAGCCAAGATGCAGATGGAAAATTTGAAATTGGTTTAAAATGCATCATAAAATGATTAGCTAGCGCAAAACATGTACATCGAAAGCAAACCGTGTACTTTGATATAGAAGTCATGGAATTTATTAAACATTAAAAGAAAAAAGTAAATTATCTCCATGTCCACAAAAATTTGAATCATTCCACTTGGATTCCTGAGGTTGATAATTTGGTTTGCTTTGGTCCTTCCATTAGACTTTCCATCTCCTATTAATGAAAAGTCTAAAATACCACTCATATATGCATACCATTGATCATGTCTTGTCTATTCTCTTCCTTCTCACTGTTGAAACCCTAGCTCATTGCCTCTTCAACCCCTATATGTGTTGATCTTCTAAAAACCAAAAGCCCACCTAACTGCACATTATAGTTAGAATACCTAAACATTAAAAGAACAAAATAACGCTAAGCATATGCACAAATGACCTGATTTAGAGAAATTAGCTGAGACTCTGAAGAAGCAATACAAATGAAATGAAGATTTCTAGTGGGCTATGAAAAACTGAGAGATTGAAAGCAATTGATCAAAGGGGTCGTGAAGTGGTCACCCCTGTCCCACATCGATGTCATCAAAACCATCTCCTCCCTTCGAACATAGACACCTTATTTATTTGTGTATTATCACAAATATGAGTTTTTGTATTTAGTGGCTATTTGTTTCATGTATCATGTCTTTATATATTGGTTGAGTATATTTATTATAGATGCAATTGATTACATAGGTTGTATATGTTAGAGAGTTCAAGAATAGAGCATGGCAAAAGCCAGACAAATTATCGGACAATTCGTCTCCAACAAGACTAACTACACCAGGTTTTAGAGGTACTATTGAAGACTAAAGAACTAAGTGGCTTCTAGGCAATTCTCAGAGTTAGGCAGGTGGTAGTTCTAAGGAGGCAGAGGTGCTACTTTCTAGGACTATCCTCAGTTATTTGCTGAAATTTCTGAATAGTCTTTTTTTCCTCCATCTTTAGCCCCTATAAACCTTATATTTGTAGATGAACTTGTGAAATTCAAGGCATATAACTGTTGTACTTGTTGATTTATTGATTTATAAATGTTCCATTTTTTGAAATCGTAAGATTTCGTTGGATATTTGTAACTTGAGATATAGTTTGCTCTTAATTTTCATAAACTATAATGTATTAGGTTATATTTGTGTATGATATGATTTTATGTGAAGTTTATCTTATGTTATAGTCACTATTTAATGTTCATCAAACTATAAATCTGCATGTTATATAACATATAGGTTAGAGAACCTAAGGTTAGAACCCTTATCCAAAAGATAGATTCTATATTCTTTCTTTCCTTCAACTTGTAGTCCAATCCCCAAACTTTCTTCCTAATTTAACTTAGATCCCGAGGAGATTTATGTCGCTAGTGGAAATAGGATATTTGGCATTTGATCCTCTACTTAGGAGGTCAATTAAATCATTTACCCACCGGTCATCACCAAGTTCTGAACCTTGAGTTGCAATTCTTGGTTATCTATGTCATTTAATTGGAGTATATTTTTGAGATGTTTTAAATTTTTTAAGATAGAATAGAAAGAAATTTATTTTAATGCTATAATGTGTTATAAAATTATTTTTATTATTTAAAATTGTATTGAATATAAAATAAGTTGATTTTTTATTAAAATATGTGTAAGATATGAAATAAAGATAATTTTTAAGATTGAATTTGTATAAAATGTAAAATAAAATTAATTTTTAATATTTAAATTTGTGTATGATGGGAAATAAATATAAAACATTAATGAAAAGTGCTATTAAAGAAGTATGAGGTTTTTTGTTGGCCCCAATCAAATGTCCTATAATCTAGTCTTCAACGACGGACTACCAGTGACTTTCCTATACTAAGTACCCTCTATATTTTCTATAATTTGAGAAATTATTGCGTCTGTTGAGCTGAACATCTCACTAGTTGGCCCACCTATAACTCATGGTGCCGCACGCCACACAAGTGAGCGGGCTGACACGCACAGACAATATTAAGATGCAAAGTAGCCGAACCACCCGATTAGCCTACCGGACAATCCGTTACTACAACAGACAGCTTGTTAGGCAGTCAAATCATTCGGTTAACTTGACTATCATATCAAGTAGGTATCCAAATATAAATTCGTTTAGAAAAGTAAGTATAGCTTGAGACCATGTAGGTATCACAAGAACTCACGTCCTTTTCAATTGATACATATCTGATCCTAAGCTACACCTGCTTTTTTGGACGGATACTTATTGATAGTACACGTATACCTATTTATGAACATATCATCCATTAGAGTATACTGGACGGCCTAGTGTAGTAACTGACGGTCTGGCTGCTTTGTGTCTTAATGTCATTTGCGCGCAGCAGGCCCCGCTTACCTATGTGACTCGTGCTAATAGGTGGGCAAACCAGTAATGTGTACTGTCCACGGAACACAATAATCTCCTAAAATTCCAGAGAAAGAAAGTCAGACATACATGCCCTACCAAAGTGTCTTATCAGGTACTGTTAACAAACCATCATTTGCACAACATTCGTTCCACTTGCTACCGACTAGCCAAAGAATTTCCTAGTGAGTCATCATAGCTCCCATAAACAGCGTTATATTTCACCCTCAGGATCTCTCTCAGCAACCGATCTAGCACATGAACAAAAAAGCCTGGCGAACAGCAAGAATAGATCTGACTCCTCCCTGCAGCGGGTATTTCCCCTTGCTTGTACGATAAAATCCCGGAGCTTACAATAGAAAGGACGGGTCCGTGGACCTTAAACGCAAAACTGAAACGAATTACACTATGATTCGAGAAATTACCGAATAAAGGAACCGCTGTCGCTCGAGGAAACGATTCCCTCGCTTCCGCCGGAGAGAAGGAAAGCGTTGCCGACCTCCTTGAAGGACTCATGGTCGTAGGTGTGGATCGAGGCCTCCACTACAACGCCGACCATGACGGCGGCGGCGAGGAGGACGACGGCAGTGGATAGAGCGGCGGTGAGGTCCATGATAAATATAGAGAGGACTAAGGTGGAAGAGGAGCGGTAGATGGCGAGATCGATCGGTTTTCTTTGTGCCGGCGGTGGCGAGGTAGTGGGTGAAAGTCGATGATGCAAATGCTGATCGGAAGGTATTGCGTCGCTATTATTTTGTCAAGATTTGCTCCACGGCTCGTACAAAGAATTTGCTCCATGTGGAATAATCTTTTGACACGTGCACTCACAATTCTTGCGGAAAAGGATTTTTTAAAATTGCGTAATTGATTAATTATTTAACAAATAATGGAATTAAAAAAATTAATAAATAGAGTATATTTATGATACTATTAGTCATGTTTGTTAATCAAAGTCGCCTTATGCTCGAGGGACTTCTATTACGTGGAAGTCGCCCGAGAGATTGGCGACTTCTAGGTTAATTTTTTTAAAAATTTAATATTATTTGGGAAATATTATTTTAACTTTTTATGATTTACTATATAATAAATTTTTATAGTAGAGTTCTATTTTTTAGCATAATATTATTTTTAAATTTAGAAATAAAATGAGTAAGTATTTCATCCCTTTTCAATTATAAATTTTGTATTTCATAGATTTTTGATAGATTGAAAATCTCAAAATGCGATATCATTATATAGAAAAATGTAAATATGTATCTTTTATTTTTGTTCATATTTTGACATGTAGATTCTCTATGTTGGTTATATTATTTTAAATTATTTTCTTCTATTTATTTCATCCACATGCTCCTTTGAGCTTAAACATCCATGCTTATATCTAGATATATTTTAAATTCACAATAAAAAGTTATAACATATGTAAAATATAAATAAAATAGAATAAATACGTATAAGTTACAATTGTTAAAAATGTTATAATAGCATATTATGTAAAATGTATATAGTATCTTTGTCTTCCTATTCTACGTGATATGACGTAAAGGGGTGGCAAAATGGGTCGGCGGGTCGGTTCGGGTCGAACCCGAACTCGACCCGAATAGCCTCAACCCAAACCCGACCCGATTAATAAATGGAACGGGTTGGCGGGTCGACCCAACCCATTTATAGAGTATTTTTTGATAAATGTCTAACCCGAACCCGACCCGACCCGATTATGCCCAACCAGAACCCGACCCGATTATGCCCAACCAGAACCCGACCCGTTTAATAAATGGGTCAAAATTCATGACCCATACCCGAAATTTGCGGGTCGGGTCAAATATTCCCACCCCTAATGACGTTACTTTCAAGTGTGTACAAATCTCTGATGTTGTCGTCGGTAGAGTGTATGCGCATGTACATCACCATCATCGTCATTATCGATGGGGTTTTCTTGTCCCTACTTTTGGTCGATCGACCAAACCGAAGGACCAACATCAAACTAGGTCTAATGAAGACCATAATAGTAATAAGCACTCAAACTGCTTGAGTCATATTGTAATGTATAAATCATAAGATCAAAAGGTGAATGCCCAAAGAGTTCTCCTAATGTAAATAACTTCTACTCCTACAGAGTATACATCTCGATTGGAGCATGACTAGCCTAACTACTAGAGGGAAGTGAAGCTAGTTGTGAGTGAAATTGATCATATAAAAATAACAGTTAATCCTGAGAGTTCATTCATATTCTTGGGCTGCTGCCCTTTGTACATCTATCAGCATCGAACATTAAATATACAGTGCATGTGATCTCTTCCTGATATAGAAAAAAGAATTTATAACAACAGTTATTATAATAAAATTCAAATAAATAATTAAATCTACATAGCTCACAAATCCACTAACAATGAGCGTTGAAGGAAAATATGAAGTAGGCTTGTCCACTTTAGGAAATATAAATAAAAGACGTGCTCAAGATCTGTACCAATTCATTTGCAGTCTCAGTGCATCAACATTGACCCTACTAACTATCTATGGTTGCTGAACAAAGTCCAATTATCCTCTCCACATATGCCTATATAAGGAGTGTTCAGCATACTAATTTTTTAATGCTTATCCTTGAGTATCAATCCTCCTGAAATTTGGATTTGCTACCTCCAACGGAAAATGCTAATGATAACCAAACTAGCGTATCGCACGATCGGGCAAATGTCACTCAATCATTACTTAAGCTTTAAGTGACATTTGCACCAAGTAAATAGTTGATTCAGTAGTACAGAGAGATGACAGAATACATAGAAGATCAACAGTATATGATATTCATATAACTTAACTCTATCGTAACATATTGATCTCATTATGATAAATTAAAAGGGTATGGTTTGGTGCCAGCCCAATGACACATCACCTACCAATATAACATATCATATAAAAAAAGTTATATATTTTATGCAATAAAAAATATTAATATTAATGTAAAAATACTTGTAATCTAGTGATTTTTATACAAACTGATCTAGTGGTATTTGTCTATTGAGATTTTCTATATGTAGTTGCTTCCATGCCCAATTTTGTAATAGATGCAAGTAACCAGTAGAACATGTAGATGCCATAGCATGAGATAACTGCTTGTAAAGCTATACTAACATTGTAGATCCAAATAATATGCAACCAAATCATCGATAATCCTCGAGTAGTTTAAGCCATTGAAGATGAATCTCAGGCTCTGTTTGGTAATAAGAAAAAAAGAAGATTTGGTTGGAATTTTTAGTGATTTTTGAAAAATGTGTATGATGTGAAATAAAGTAAGTTGGTTATATTAAAAATTGTGTATGATGTGAAATAAAGTTGATTGATTTATTGAGAATTGTGTTGGATGTGAAATAAAGTGATTGTTTAATGTTGGAATTTGTGTGAGATGAGATATAAAATAATTTTTTTAAGTTTTTTTAAAATAAATTTAAGATTTTGGCCATGAGTAATTTTAGCCATGATTTTTAGTCCATTGCCAAACAGAGCCTCAGAGCTTGATATATTAGAGAGACGGAAATATCCCAACATGTATAATATATAAATACAAATATATTGTATCAACTCCAAATGTGTGAGTCCATTATATAAAGGTTTATAAAACAATCACAATAAAAAGCATAAATGTATATACATATTAACTATGTTTTGCGCCATATGAAAAGTAGAGGACTTGAAATTATGTGTAGGATTCATGTACACGAACTTAAGAATAGAATGCTATCATAATAAATTATGACAATAGTTAATCCAAGTTTCTCATCTGTAACCCTCCTCAACATGTATAAGGTTTATCAATGGATCTTCATCAATCTAAATACTTAAAATAAGAATAATATCCTGAAGTGTAATTGTCATCTCTCTAATAGGTAATTAAAATGTGTTAGTTTCTAGAGATCAATACTCTATAAGTATAGTAATTAAAAGATGATCTAATCTGATGTAGCTAAGATGTTTGATTTTGGCTACACTTATTATATCTAATGTGTCCATAAATATAGGGCATGTCACAAACTATTTTTGTAGTACTCTAAATACTTGTATTTCACTTGAATTCAATGTAATGCAACGAATAGCTGTAAAAATATCACTATTGAACACAAAGTTATTGATATGTCATAAATCAATCTCTAAAAGAGCCTAATCTCTTACAATTGATCGATATACTGATAAAAAGATATGTAATTGCAGGTATTACATTAAAACTCAATCAAATGTTCCTAATAGATTGTCAAATATCGGTTTTCGATTGAAATACATTAATATAGCAAACACTAATTGTGTAATCAGAGTATTATATGAAAATAGCTTCATATAGATAAGATTAAAGTCAAATTACATATATTCTCTTCAAATGTAATAAAAACTAATTGAATACTCACACAATTGCTTGTATTCAGTTAAAATAACTTATTATGCAATGAATCATACTCTAAATGCTCATACTCCACTTAAATTCAACGTTAACGCAATGAGAATTAGTAAAAACATCGCTATTCAATTTAAATATATTGATATATTATAAATCAGTCTCTAAAAGTACATATTCGCTTAAACTTTATCGACATACTATTAAAAAGATGTATAATTGCAGGCATTATATTAAAACACAATCAAATGTCCCAATAGATCGTCAAATATCTATTTTTAACTGAAATACATCGATATAACAAATAATAGTCGTGTAATCAGAGTATTATGTCAAAATGCATTCATATAGACAAGATCAAAGTTAAATTGCTTGTATTTTCTTTAAATAAAATAAAAGTGATTGAATACTCATATAATAGCTAGCATTCAGTTAAAATAACTTATTATGTAATGAATCATACTTTAAATACTGGTATTCTACTTGAATTCAATATAATATAATAAATATCAGTAAAAACATTATTATTCAATTCAAATATATTGATATATCACAAATCAGTCTCTAAAAATATCTGTTAGCTTAAACTGGATCGATATACTATTAAAAAGATGTGTAATTGCCGGTATTACATTAAAATGCAATCAAATATCACTAATAAATTGCCAAATATAGAGTTTCGACAAAAATACATCGATATAGCAAACATTAGTCGTGTAATCAAAGTATTATGTTAAAATGCATTCATATAGGTAAGATCAAAGTCAAATTGCTTATATTCTCTTCAAATATAATAAAAAATAATTGAATACATATATAATAGCTATCATTTAATTAAAATAACTTATTACGTAATGAATCGTACTCTAAATGCTTGTATTGCACTTGAATTCAATGTAATACAATGAATAGCTGCAAAAACATCGCTATTCAATTCAAATATATTGATATATTATAAATTAGTCTCTAAAAAAGCCTATTCTCTTAAAATTAATCGATATATGAATAAAAAGATGTGTGATTATAGATAATTATATTAAAACTAAATCAAATATCCATAATAGATTCCCAAATATTAATTTTCGATTGAAATACATCAATATAGCAAACATTAGTTGTGTAATCGGAGTATTATGTTAAAATACCTTCATATAGATAAGATCAAAGTCAAATTGCATATATTTTCTTTAAATAAATAAAAACTAATTGAATACTCATAAAATTGCTAGTATTCAGTTAAAATGACTTATTATACAATAAATCGTACTCTAAATGCTTGTACTCTACTTGAATTCAACTTAAATGTAATAAATATCAGAAAAAATATCGTTATTCATTTCAAATATATTGATATATCATAAATCAGCCTCTAGAAGTGCTGATTCGCTTAACCTTGATCGATATAATATTAAAAAGATGTGTAATTGCCGGTATTAGATTAAAACGCAATCAAATATCCCTACTACATCGCCTAATATCTATTTTTTATAGAATATATCAATATAACATATTATAGTCGTGTATTCAGAGTATTATATTAAAATGCCTTCATATAGATAAGATGGAAGTCAAATTGCTTATATTTTTTTCAAATATAATAAAAAGTAATTGAATACTCATATAATGGTTAGCATTAAGTTAAAATAATTTATTATGTAATAACTCATACTCTAAATGCTTGTATTCCACTGGAATTCAATGTAATACAATGAATATTAATAAAAATATCACTATTTAATTCAAATATATTAATATAAATTAGTCTCTAAATCTTCCCCTTCGCTTAACGTGATCAATATACTATTTGAAAGACGTGTAATTTTCAGTATTACAATAAAACATAATCAAATATCACTAATAGATCGCCAAATATCTATTTTTGATAAAAATATATCGATATAGCAAACATTTATTATGTAATAAAAGTATTACGTTAAAATTTCATTCATATAGACAAGGTCAAAGTAAAATTACTTGTATTCGCTTTAAATATAATAAAAGAGCATGTATTCCACTTGAATTCAATGTAATATAATGAATACCTTTAAAATATCACTATTCAACTCAAATTTATTGATATGTCATAAATCAGTCTCTAAAAGAGCCTATTCTCTTAAAATTGATTAATATACTGATAAAAAATGTGCAATTGTAGGTATTACTTTAAAACTCAATCAAACTTCTCTAATAGATAGCCAAATATTGGTTTTCGATTGAAATACATCAATATAATAAATATTAGTTGTGTAATAAGACTATTATATTAAAATACCTTCATATAGATGAGATGAAAGTCAAATTACATATATTCTCTTAAAATACAATAAAAGCAAATTGAATACTCACACTATTGCTTGTATTCAATTAAAATAACTCATTATGCAATGAATTATACTCTAAATACTTATACTTCACCTGAATTTAACGTTAATGTAATGAATATCAGTAAAAACATCACTATTCAATTCAAATATATTGATATATCATGAATCAGTCTCTAAAAGTGTTCATTCGCATAACCTTGATTGATATACTATACGAAAGATGTGTAATTGCCAGTATTAGATTAAAACGCAATCAAATGTTCCTAATAGATCGCCAAATATTAATTTTCAACTGAAATACATCGATATAGCAAATAATAATTGTGTATTCAAAGTATTATGTTAAAATGCATTCATATAGATAAGATCAAAGTCAAATTACATGTATTTTATTTAAATATAATAAAAAGTGATTGAATACTCATTAATGACTAGCATTCAGTTAAAATAACTTATTATGTAATGAATATGCTCTAAATACTTGTATTGCACTTGAATTCAACCTAATGCAATGAATATCAGTAAAAAATTACTATTTAATTTAAATATATTGATAGAAATCAGTTTCTAAAAGTTTCTCTTCGCTTAAACTTAATTGATATACTAATAAAAAGATGTGTAATTACCGGTATTATATTAAAACGCAATTAAATATCACTAATAGATTGACAAATATCTATTTTCGATGAAATAATATCGATATAGCAAACAATAGTTATGTAATCAAAGTATTATATTAAAATGTCTTCTTATAGATAAGATCAAAGTCAAATTACTTGTATTCATTTCAAATATAACAAAAAGTTATTGAATATTAATATAATTAATAGCATTCAGTTAAAATAACTTATTACGTAATAAATCGTACTCTAAATACTTGTATTCTACCTGAATTCAATGTAATGCAACGAACAACTACAAAACATCACTTTTCAGCTTAAATTCATTGATATGTCATAAATTAGTCTATTAAAGATTCTATTCTCTTAAAATTGATTGATAAAAGATGTGTAATTATAAGTATTTTATTAAAACTCAATCAAATATCTCTAATAGATTGTCATATATCGGTTTGTAATTGAAATACATCAATATAGCATGCATTACTTGTGTAATCAGAGCATTATATTAAAATACCTTTATATAGATAAGATCAAAGTCAAATTACATATATTCTCTTCAAATATAAAAATGACTAATTGAATACTCACAAAATTGCTTGTATTTAGTTAAAATAACTTATTATGCAATAAATCGTACTGTAAATGATATAATCCACTTGAATTCAACGTAATGCAATGAATAGCAGCAAAAGTATCACTATTCAACTCCAATTTATATATATGTCATAAATCAATCTCTAAAAGAGCCTATTCACTTAAAATTGATCAATTACTAATAAAAAGATGTGTAACTATACGTATTATATTAAAAATTAATCAAATGTCTTTAATAGATCGTCAAATATCCATTTTCAACTGAAATACATCAAAAATGTGTAATTGCCGGTATTATATTAAAATACAATTAAATATCCCTAATAGATTGTCAAATATCTATTTTCAACTGAAATATATCGATATAGCAAATAATAGTCGTGTATTCAGAGTATTATGTTAAAATACCTTCATATAGATAAGATCATAGTCAAATTGCTTATATTCTTTTTAAATATAATAAAAAGTGATTGAATACTCATATAATGGCTAGTCTAGTATTCAGTTAAAATAACTTATTATGTAATGAATCATACTCTAAATGCTTGTATTCTACTTGAATTCAATGTAATATAATAAATATCAGTAGGAATATATTCAATTCCAATATATTAATATTTCATAAATCAGTCTTTAAAAGTGTCTATTCATTTAACTTTGATCTATATATTATTAAAAAGATGTGTAATTACCGGTATTAGATTAAAACGCAATCAAATATTCCTAAGAGATTATCAAATATCTATTTTTAACGGAAATAGATTGATATAGCAAATAATAGTCGTGTATTTAGAGTATTATGTTAAAATACTTTCATATAGATAAGATCAAAGTCAAATGTGATTAAATGCTTCTATAATGGCTAGCATTCAGTTAAAAAAACTAATTATATAATGAATCATACTTTAAATACTTGTATTCTACTTAAATTTAATGTAATGCAATGAATATCAGTAAGAACATCACTATTCAATTTAAATATATTAATATTTCAGAAATCAGTCTCTAAAAGTTCTCCTTCGCTTAGATTTGATCGATATACTATTAAAAAGATATGTAATTACAAGTATTACATTAAAATACAATCAAATGTCACTGATAGATCGTAATATATCAATTTTCGATGAAAATACATCAATATAGCAAATATAAGTCGTATAATCAAAGTATTATGTTATATTAGAATGCCTTCATACAGAGAAAATTAAAATTAAATTATTTGTATTCTATTCAAAATAAATAAAAAGTGATTGAATACTCATATAATGGCTAGCATTCTGTTGAAATAATTTATTATGCAATGAATTATACTCTAAATACTTATATTCCACATGAATTCAATGTAAAATAATAAATAGCTGCAAAAATATCATATTCAACTCAAATACATTATTATATCATAAATCAGTCTATAAAAGAGCATGTGTTCCACTTGAATTCAATGTAATACAATAAATAGCTGCAAAACATCACTGTTCAACTCGAATTCATTAATATATTATAAATCAGTCTCTAAAAGGGCCTATTCTCTTAAAATTGACTGATATACTGACAAAGAAATGTGTAATTATAGGTATTACATTAAAACTCAATCAAATGTCCCTAATAGATAATAAAATATCAGTTTTCGATTGAAATACATCAATATAGTATATATTAGTTGTGTAATAAGAGTATTATATTAAAATACCTTTATACGGACAAGATCAATCTCTTCAAATGCAATAAAAACTAATTGAATACTCACAAAATTACCTGCATTCAGTTAAAATAATATATTATGTAATAAATTGTACTCTAAATACTTGTACTTCACTTGTATTCAACGTAATAAAATGAATAACAGAAAAAACATCACTATTCAACTCAAATTCATTGATTCGTCATAAATTAATTTCTAAAAGAATCTATTCACTTAAACTTGATCGATATACTATTAAAAAGATATTTAATTACCGGTATTTGA
Source organism: Apostasia shenzhenica (assembly GCA_002786265.1). Classification (NCBI taxonomy): domain Eukaryota; kingdom Viridiplantae; phylum Streptophyta; class Magnoliopsida; order Asparagales; family Orchidaceae; genus Apostasia; species Apostasia shenzhenica. The sequence goes on along the minus strand of KZ451948.1, from coordinate 1,190,078 downwards.
TTAAAACTCAATCAAAGGTCTCTAATAGATCGCCAAATATCGATTTTCGAGTGAAATACATTAATATAGTAAATATTAGTTGTGTAATTAGAGTATTATATTAAAATACGTTCATATAAATAAGATCAAAGTCAAATTACATATATTTTCTTTAAATACAATAAACACTAATTGAATACTCACAAAATTACTTGTATTCAATTAAAATAACTTATTATGCAATCTATCGTACTCTAAATGCTTGTACTCCACTTGAATTCAACGTTAATGGTTGAATATCTATAAAAACATCACTATTAAATTCAAATACAATGATATATCATGAATTAGTCTCTAAAAGTGCTCATTCGCTTAAACTTGATCGATATACTATTAAAAAAACGTGATTAAATACAATCAAATGTCCCAAATAGATCGCCAAATATCTATATTCAACGAACAGTCGTGTATTCAGAGTTTTTGTTAAAATGCATTAATATAAACAAAATCAAAGTATTGCATATATTCTCTTCAAATAAAAAAAAAACTAACTGAATACTCACAAAATTGCTTCTATTCACTTAAAATAACTTATTATGCAATAAATTATACTCTAAATGCTTGTACTCTACTTGAATTTAATGTAATGCGTTAATAGCAGCAAAAATATCATTATTTAACTCAAATTCATTGATACATCATAAATCAATCTCTAAAAGAGCCTATTCACTTAAAATTGATCGATATACTGATAAAAAGATGTGTAATTTTAAGTATTGCATTAAAACTTAATCAAATATCTCTAATAGATCTCCCAATATCCGTTTTCGATTGAAATAAATCAATATAGCAAATACTAGTTGTGTAATCAAAGTATTATATTAAAATACCTTCATATAGACAAGATTAGTCAACTTACACAAATTCTCTTCAAATATAATAAAAACAAATTGAATACTCTCACAATTGCTTGTGTTCTATTAAAATAACTAATGAATCGTGCTCTAAATGCTTGTACTCAACATGAATTCAACGTTAATGCAATGAATATCAGTAAAACTGCCACTATTCAATTCAAATATATTGATATGTCATGAATCAGTCTTTAAAAGTGCTTATTCGCGTAACCTCGATCGATATACTATAAAAAGATGTGTAATTATCGGTATTAGATTAAAATGCAATTAAATATCCGTAATAGATCGTCAAATATCTATTTTCAACCGAAATACTTCGATATAGCAAATAATTATCGTGTATTCAAAGCATTATGTAAAAATATCTTCATATAGACAAGATCAAGGTCAAATTACTTGTATTCTCTTTAAATATAATAAAAAGTAATGTAATGAATCATACTGTAAATGCTTGTACTCTACTTAAATTCAACGTAATACAATGAATAACAGTAAAAACATCACTATTCAACTCAAATTCATAGATATATCATAAATCAAACTCTAAAAGAGGCTATTCACTTAAAATTGATTGATATATTAAAAAAAATGTGTAATTGTAGTTATTACGTTAAAACTCAATCAAATGTCCCTAATAGATTGCCAAATTTGAGTTTTCGATTGAAATACATCAATATATTCAAACATTAGTGGAATAATTAGAGTATTATGCTAACATGCCTTTATATGGACAAGATCAAAGTTAAATTGCATATATCATTTTTAAATACAATAAAAACTAATTGAATACTAACAAAATTGCTCGTATTCAGTTAAAATAACTTATTATACAATGAATCATATTCTAAATACTTGTACTCCACTTGAATTCAATGTAATGCAAAGAATAGCAGCAAAAACATCACTATTCATCTCAAATTCATTGATATATTATAAATCAATCTTTAAAAGAGCTTATTCATTTAACATTGATCGATATACTTACAAAAAGATGTGTAATTATATGTATTGCATTAAAACTCAATCAAATGTCCCTAATAGATTGCCAAATATCTATTTTTTATTGAAATATAACAAACATTAGCTGTGTAATCAGAGTATTATGTTAAAATACTTTCATATAGATAATATCAAAGTCAAATTGCATATATTCACTTCAAATACAAAAAAACTAATTGAATACTCAGACAATTACTTGTATTTAGTTAAAATAACTTATTATGAAATGAATCATACTCTAAATGCTCGTACTCCACTTGAATTCAACGTTAATGCAACAAATATTAGTAAAAACTTCGTTATTCAATTCAAATATATTGACATATAAAATATCAGTCTTGTAAACTACCAATTCAACTAAGCTTGATTGATAAACTATTAAAAAGATGTGTAATTATCGGTATTTGATTAAAACGTAGTCAAAGGTCCCTAATAGATTGCCAAATATCAGTTTTTGATTGAAATACATCAATATATCAAACATTAGTTACGTAATCAGAGTATTATGTTAAAATACCTTCATATAGATAAGATCAAAGTAAAATTACATATATTCTCCTTAAATGCAATAAAAACTTTTTGAATACTCAAGCAATATTCAGTTAAAAAAACTTATTATGCAATGAATCGTACTCTAAATGCTTGTACTCCACTTGAATTCAACGTTAATGCAATGAATATCAATAAAATCTCACTATTCAATTTAAATATATTCATATATCATGAATCAGTCTCTAAAAGTGCTCATTCGCTTAACCTTGATCGATATACTATTTAAAAGATGTGTAATTATCGGTGTTAGATTAAAACACATTCAAATGTCCCTAATAGATTGCCAAATATCTATTTTCAACTGAAAGACGTCGATATAGCAAATAATAGTCGTGTATTCTAAGTATTATATTAAAATGCATTCATATAGACATGATCAAACTCAAATTGCTTGTATTCTCTTCAAATATAAAATAAAGTAATTGAATACTCATATAATTGCTAGCATTTCGTTAAAATAATTTATCACGTATTAAATCATACTCTAAATGCTAGTATTCCACTTGAATTCAATGTAATGCAACGAATAATTGCAAAACATACTATTCAACTTGAATTCATTGATATGTCATAAATCAGTCTTTAAAGATCTGTTTGTTTGTAAGATTAAATTTAATAAGGTTAAAATTAAACTTGGATAGAGATATCTTTTTATTGAAAGTTGTAAATGATGTGAAATAAAGTTAGTTATTATGTTGAAAAATGTGAGAGATGTAATATAAAGTTAGTTATTATGTTGGGATATGTGAAGGATGTGATATAAGTTAGTTATTATTTTAGTAATATGTATAGGATGTGAAATAAAGTTAATTTTTAATATTAAATTTTATGTGTGATGTGATATGTCAGGTTAAAATTAAATCAGGTTAATTTTTTAACTTGAAAACAAACGAGGCCTAAAAGTGTCTATTCTCTTAAAATTAATTGATATATTAATAAAAAGATATATAATTATAGGTATTACATTAAAACTCAATCAAATGTCCCTAATAGATTGTCAAATATCTATTTTCGACTGAAATACATCAATATAGCAAACATTAGTTGCGTAATCAGAGTAATATATTAAAATACCTTCATATAGATAATATTAAAGTCAAATTGCATATATTCACTTCAAATACAAAAAACTAATTGAATACTCACACAATTGCTTGTATCCTGTTAAAATAACTTATTATACAATGAATCGTACTCTAAATGCTCATACTCCACTTAAATTCAACGTTAATGCAATAAATTTTAGTAGAAATATTGTTATTCAATTCAAATATATTGATATATCAAAAATCAGTCTCTAAAAGTGCCTATTCGATGAAGCTTGATTGATATATTATTAAAAAAATATATAATTGCCGGTATTTGATTCAAATACAATGAAAGGTCCCAAATAGATTGCCAAATTTTAATTTTCGATTGAAATACATCAATATAACAAACATTAGTTGCGTAATCAGGATATTACGTTAAAATACCTCCATATAGAAAAAGATCAAAGTAAAATTACATATATTTTCCTCAAATACAACAAAAACTTTTTGAATACTCAAACAATTGCTTGTATTCAGTTAAATATGCAATGACTCATACTCTAAATGCTTATACTCCACTTGAATTTAATGTTAATGCAATGAATATCAGTAAATATTTCGCTAGTCAATTCAAATATATTGATATATCATGAATCAGTCTCTCAAAGTGCTCATTCGCTTAAACTTGATCGATATACTATTAAAAAGATGTGTAATTATCGGTATTAGATTAAAACACAATTAAATGTCCCTAATAGATCTCCAAATATCTATTTTCCACTGAAATACATCGATACATCAAATAATAATCGTGTATTTCGAGTATTATGTTAAAATACCTTCATATAGTAGATAAAATCAAAGTCAAATTGCTTGTATTCTTCTCAAATATAATAAGAAGTGATTGAATACTCATATAATTTACTAGCATTCAGTTAAAATAACTTATTACGTAATGAATCGTACTCTGAATGCTTGTATTCCACCTGAATTCAATGTAATACAATGAATAACTACAAAACATACTATTCAACTCTAATTCATTTAAGTCAAAAATCAGTCTCTAAAAGACTCTATTCTCTTAAAATTGATCGATATACCGACAAAAAGATATGTAATTGTTGGTATCACATTAAAACTCAATAAAATATTCCTGACAGATTGTCAAATATCAGTTTTCAATTAAAATACATCAATATATTAAATATTAATTGTGTAATCAGAGTATTATGTTAAAATACCTTCATATGGATAAAATCAAAGTCAAATTACATATATTCAAATAAAATAAAAATTAATTTAATACTCACAAAATTGCTTCTATTCTGTTAAAATAACTTATTATGCAATAAGTCGTACTGTAAATGCTTGTACTCCAATTGAATCAACGTAACGCATTGAATAGCAACAAAAATATCATTATTCAAGTCAAATTCATTGATATGTCATAAATTAAACTCTAAAAGAGTTTATTTACTTAAAATTAATCGATATACCGATAAAAAAATGTGTAATTATAAGTATTACATTAAAACTCAATCAAGTATCTCTAATAGATAGCCAAATATTGGTATTCGATTGAAATAAATCAATATAGCAAACACTAGTCGTGTAATCAGAGTATTATGTTAAAATACCTTCATATAGATTAGATCAAAGTCAAATTACATATATTCTTTTTAAATACAATAAAAACAAACTGAATACTCACACAATCGCATGTATTCTGTTAAAATAACTTATTATGCAATGAATCGTACTCTTAATGCTTGTACTCCACTTGAATTCAACGTTATTGCAAAGAATATCAGTAAAAACGTTGCTATTCAATTCAAATATTTTTACATGTCATGAATCAGACTCTAAAAGTGCTCATTCGCATAACCTCGATCGATATACTATAAAAAAAGATGTGTAATTATCGGTATTAGATTAAAACACAATTAAATATCCCTAATAGATCGCTAAATATCCATTTTCAACGGAAATATATCGATATAGCAAATAATAGTCGTGTATTCAGTGTATTATATTAAAATGCATTCATATAGACAAGATCAAAGTCAAATTATTTTTATTCTATTCAAATATAACAAGAAGTGATTAAATACTCATATAATTGCTAGCATTCTATTAAAATAACTTATTACGTAATAAATCGTACTCTAAATGCTTGTATTCCACCTGAATTCAATGTAATGCAATGAATAATTGCAAAAATTCAATTCGAATTCACTGATATGTCATAAATCAGTGACTAAAGAGTCTATTCTCTAAAAATCAATCGATATGCTAATAAAAAGATATGTAATTGTAAGTATTACATTAAAACTCAATTAAATGTTCGAAATAGATTGTCAAATATCCATTTTCGATTGAAATACATCAATATAGCAAATATTAATTGTGTAATCAGAGTATTATGTCAAAATACTTTCATATAGACAATATCAAAGTCAATATGCAAATATTTTCTTTAAATATAATAAAAACTAATTGAATACTCATAAAATTGTTAGTATTCAGTTAAAATGACTTATTATACAATGAATCGTACTCTAAATGCTTGTACTCTACTTGAATTCAACTTAAATGCAATAAATATCAGAAACAAATATCGCTATTCAATTCAAATATATTGATATATCATAAATCAGCCTCTAGAAGTGCTGATTCACTTAACCTTGATCGATATAATATTAAAAAGATGTGTAATTGCCGGTATTAGATTGAAATGTAATCAAATATTCCTAATAGGTCGGCAAATATCTACTTTCAACTAATAGTCGTGTATTCAGAGTATAGCTTAAAATGCCTTCATATAGATAAGATCAAAATCAAATTGCTTGTGTTCTCTTAAAATATAATAAAAAGTAATTGAATACTCATATAATGACTAGCATTCAGTTAAAATAAATTATTACGCAATAAATCGCACTCTAAATGTCTGTATTTCACTTGAATTTAATGTAATGTAATGAATAGCTGCAAAAAAATCACTATTCCACTCAAAATTTTTGATGTCATAAATCAGTCTCTAAAAGAGCCTATTTTTTTAAAATTGATTGACAAAAAGATATGTAATTATAGGTATTACAATAAAACTCAATTAAATATCCCAAATGGATTTCCAAATATTCGTGTTCGATTGAAATAGAACAATATAACAAACATTAGTTCTGTAATCAGAGTATTATATTAAAATACCTTCATATAGATAATATCAAAGTTAAATTACATATATTCTCTTCAAATATAATAAAAACTAATTGAATATTCACATAATTACTTGTATTTAGTTACAGTAACTTATTATGCAATGAATTATACTCTAAATGCCTGTACTCCACTTGAATTCAACGTTAATGTAATGAATATCAGTAAAAACGTCGCTATTCAAATCATATATAATATATCATAAATCAGTCTCTAACATATTCGCTTAACCTTTATCGATACACTATTTAAAAGATGTGTAATTGTTGGTATTAGATTAAAACGCAATCAAATGTCCTTAAAAGATCGCCAAGTATCTATTTTCAACTGAAATACATTTATATAACAAATAATAGTCGTGTATTTAGAGTATTATATGAAACTTCCTTCATATAGACAAGATCAAAGTCAAATTGCTTGTATTCTCTTCAAATATAACAACAAGTGATTGATTACTCATATAATTGCTAGCATTCAGTTGAAATTATTACGTAATGAATCATACGCTGAATGCTTGTATTCCCTCTGAATTCAATGTAATGCAATGAATAACTACAAAACATCACTAATCAATTCAAATTCATTGATATGTCAAAAACTAGTCTCTAAAAGAGTCTTTTCTTTTAAAATTAATCGATATACCAACAAAAAGATGTGTAATTATAGGTATTACATTAAAACTCAATCAATAGTCCCAAATAGATTGTCAAATATTTATTTTCCATTGAAATACATCAATATATCAAATACTAGTTGTGTAATCAGAGTGATATGTTAAGATACTTTTATATGGACAAGATTAAAGTCAAATTGCATATATTTTCTTTAAATACAATAAACACTAATTGAATATTCACCAAATTGCTTGTATTCTATTAAAATAACTTATTATATAATGAATCGTACTATAAATGCTTGTACTCCACTTGAATTCAACGTAATGCAATGAATAACAGTAAAAACATCACTATTCAACTCAAATTCATAAATATGTCATAAATCAAACTCTAAAAGAGCTTATTCACTTAAAATTAATTGATATATTAACAAAAGATGTGTAATTGTAGTTATTATGTTAAAACTCAATCAAATGTTCCTAATAAATTGCCAAATATGAGTTTTCGTTTGAAATACATCAATATAGCAAATATTAGTGGTATAATCAGAGTATTATGCTAACATGCCTTTATATGGATAAGATCAAAGTCAAATTGCATATATAATTTTCAAATACAATAAAAACTGTTATACAATACATTGAAATACAAAATTGCTTGTATTAAGTTAAAATAACTTATCATGCAATGAATCGTATCCTAAATGCTTGTACTCCACTTGAATTCAATGTAATGCAAAGAATAGCAGCAAAAACATCACTATTCATTTCAAATTCATTGATATGTTATAAATCAATTTTTAAAAGAGCCTATTCATTTAACACTGATCGATATACTTATAAAAAGATGTGTAATTATATGTATTACATTAAAACTCAATCAAAATCTCTAATAGATTGCCAAATATATATTTTTTTATTGAAATACATCAATGTAGTAAATATTAGTTGTGTAATCAGAGTATTATATTAAAATACCTTCATATAGATAATATCAAAGTCAAATTATATATATATATATTCACTTCAAATACAAAAAAACTAATTGAATACTCACACAATTGCTTGTATTCAGTTAAAATAATTTATTATGCAATGAATCGTACTCTAAATGCTCGTACTCCACTTGAATTCAATGTTAATACAGTGAATATTAGTAAAAACGTCTTCAATTCAAATATATTGACATATAAAATATTAGTCTCATAAACTGCCTATTCAATTAAGCTTGATTAATATACTATTAAAAAGATGTATAATTGCCGGTATTTAATTAAAACGCACTCAAAGGTCCCTAATAGATCGCCAAATATCAGTTTTTGATTAAAATACATCAATATATCAAACATTAGTTACGTAATCAGAGTATTATATTAAAATACCTTCATATAGACAAGATCAAAATAAATTACATATATTCTCTTCAAATACAATACAAACTATTTGAATACTCAAATAATATCTTGTATTCAGTTAAAAAAATTAATTATACAATGAATCGTACTCTAAATACTTATACTCCACTTGAATCAATGTTAATGCAATGAATATCAGTAAAAATATCCCTATTCAATTCAAATATATTGATATATCATGAATCAGTCTCTCAATATGCTCATTCGCTTAAACTTGAATGATATACTATTAAAAAAGATGTGTAATTACCGGTATTAGATCAAAACACAATTAAATGTCCCTAATAGATCGCCAAATATCTATTTTCCGCTGAAATACATCGATACAACAAATAATAGTTGTGTATTCAGGGTACTACGTCAAAATATCTTCATATAGAAAAAATCAAAGTCGAATTGCTTGTATTTTATTCAAATATAATAAGAAGTAATTGAAAAAGATGTGTAATTGTAGGCATTATGTTAAAACTCAATCAAATATCCCTAATAGATTGTCAAATATTAGTTTTCAATTGAAAAATATTTATATAGTAAAAATTAATTGTGTAATCAGAGTATCATGTTAAAATGTCTTTATATGGACAAAATCAAAGTCAAATTGCATATATTCTGTTCAAATAAAATAAAAACTAATTGAATACTCACAAAATTGCTTGTATTCAATTTAAATAACTTATTATGCAAGAAGTCGTACTGTAAATGCTTGTACTCCACTTGAATCCAACATAATGCACTGTATATCAACAAAAATATCATTATTTAACACAAATTTATTGATATGAAATAAATAAATCTCTAAAAGAGTCTATTCACTAAAAATTGATCGATATACCAAGAAAAAGATATATAATTATAAATATTACGTTAAAACTCATTCAAATGTCCCTAATACATTATCAAATATTCGTTTTTGATTGAAATACATCAATATAGCAAATATTAGTTATATAATCATAATATTATATTAAAATACGTTCATATGGACAATATAAAAGTCTAATTACATATATTCTTTTCAAATATAATAAAAACTAATTAAATACTCACACAATTGCCTGTATTCAGTTAAAATAACTTATTATGTGATGAATCTCACTCTAAATGCTTGTACTCCACTTGAATTCAATGTTAATGTAATGAATATCAGTAAAAAAGTCGCTATTCAATTCAAATATAATATATCATAAATCAGTCTCTAAAAGTTCCTATTCGCTTAACCTTGATCAATATACTATTTAAAAGATATGTAATTATCGGTATTAGATTAAAACGCAATCAAATGTCCATAATAGATTGTCAAATATCTATTTTCAACTGAAATATATCGATATAGCAAATAATAATCGTGTATTCAGAGTATTATATTAAAATGCCTTCATATAGACAAGATCAAAGTCAAATTATTTGTATTCTTTTTAAATATAATAAAAAGTGATTAAATACTCATATAATGGCGAGCGTTCAGTTAAAATAACCTTTTACCTAATGAATCGTACTCTAAATGCATATATTCCACTTGAATTCAATGTAATGTAATGAATAGCTGCAAAAACATCTCTATTCCACTCAAATTTATTAATATGTCATAAATCGGTCTCTAAAAGAGCCTATTCTCTTAAAATTGATTGACATACTAACAAAAAAATATGTAATTGTAGGTATTACATTAAAACTCAATCAAATCTCTTTGATAGATTGTCAAATATCGATTTTCGATTGAAATACATCAATATAGCAAATATTACTTATGTAATCAGAGTATTATATTAAAATACCTTTATATGGATAAAATCAAAGTCAAGTTATATATATTCTCTTCAAATAAAATAAAAACTAATTGAATACTTACAAAATTATTTTTATTCAGTTTACATAATTTATTATACAATGAATCGTACTCTAAATGCTTGTACTCCTCTTGAATTCAACGTAATGCACTGAATATCAACAAAAACATATTATTCAACTCAAATTCATTGATATGTCATAAATCAATATCTAAAAGAGCCTATTCACTTAAAATTGATCGATATACTAATAAAAAGTTGTGTAATGATAAGTATTATATTAAAACTTAATCAAATGTCCCTAATAGATCGCCAAATATCAACTTTCGATTGAAATATATCAATATAGCAAACATTAGTTGTGTAATCAGAGTATTATATTAAAAAACATTCATATAGACAAGATCAAAGTCAAATTATATATATTCTCCACAAATACAAAAGAACAAATTGAATACTTACAGAATTACTTGTATTCAGTTAACATAACATTTTATGCAGGGAATCGTACTCTAAATACTTGTACTCCACTTGAATTCAACGTTAATGTAATAAATATTTGTAAAAACGCCGCTATTCAACTCAAATATATTGATATGTCATGAATCAGTCTCTAAAGTGCTCATTCGCTTAAACTTGATTGACGTACTATTAAAAAGATGTGTAATTGCCGGTATTAGATTAAAACGCAATCAAATGTCCAAATAGATCTCCAAATTTCTATTTTCAACAAAAAGTTGTGTATTCAGAGCATATGTTAAAATGCCTTAATATAGACAAGATCAAAGTCAACTTACTTGTATTCTCTTCAAATATAGTAAGAAGTGATTGAATATATAATTGCTAGCATTCAGTTAAAATAACTTTTTACCAAATGAATCATACTCTAAATGCATGTATTTTACCTGAATTCAATGTAATGCAATGAATTGCTGCAAAGCATTATTCAACTCAAATTTATTAATATGTCATAAATCAATCTCTAAAAGAGCCTATTCTCTTAATATTGATCAATATACGGCAAAAAGATGTGTAAGTATAGGTATTACGTTAAAATTCAATCAAATGTCCCAAATAGATTGCCATAAATCGATTTTCGATTGAAATTTATCAATATAGTAAACATTAGTTGCGTAATCAGAGTATTATATTAAAATACCTTCATATAGACAATATCAAAGTCAAATTACATATATTCTCTTCAAATACAATAAACACTAATTGAATACTCACACAATTGCTTGTATTCAGTTACAATAACTTATTATGCACTGAATCTTACTCTAAATGCTCGTACTCCACTTGAATTCACCGCAAATGCAATAAATATATTGACATATCAAAAATCAGACTCTAAAAGTGTCGATTCAGTTAAGAATGTGCAATTGCCGGTATTAGATTAAAACGCAATCAAATGTCCCAAATAGATCATCAAATATCAGTTTTTGATTAAAATACATCAATATAGCAAACTTTAGTTGCGTACTCAGAGTATTATGTTAAAATACTTTCATATAGACAAGATCCAAGTCAAATTGCATATATTCTCTTCAAATATAATAAAACTAATAAAATACTCACATAATTGCTTGTATTTATGTAATAAATCCTACTCTAAATGCTCATACTCCACCAGAAGTTTTTTAAAGTTTTTTCAACATTTGTTTCTTTGTTGAAAAAAAAAATTGAGTATTATATTAAAATACCTTTATATAGACAACATCAAAATCAAATTGCATTTATTCTCTTCAAACATCATAAAAACTAATTGAATACTCACAAATTGCTTGTATTCAGTTAAAATAACTTATTATGCAATGAATCGTACTCTAAATGCTATTGTTCCACTTGAATTCAACGTTAATACAATGAATATCAGTAAAAATGTCGTTATTCAATACAAATATATTGATATATCATAAATCAGTCTCTAAATATGCCTATTCGCTTAACCTTGATCGATATGATATTAAAAAGATGTGTAATTGCCGGTATTGGATTAAAACGCAATCAAATGTCCCTAATATATCGCCAAATATCTATTTTCATCTGAAATACATTGATATAGCAATAATAGTCGTGTATTCGAAGGATTATGTTAAAATGCTTTCATATAGACAATATCAAAGCCAAATTACTTGTATTCTCTTCAAATATAAAACAAAAGTGATTCAAATGTCTCTAATAGATCAACAAATATCTATTTTCAACTAAAATACATTGATATAGCAAATAATAGTCATGTATTCAGAGTATTATGTTAAAATACCTTTATATAGACAAGATCAAAGCTAAATTATTTGTATTCTCTTCAAATATAAAAAAATTGATTGAATACTCATATAATGGTTAGCATTCAGTTCAAATAACTTATTATGTAACGAATCATACTTTAAATGCTTGTATTCTACTTGAATTCAACGTAATGCAATGAATATCAGTAAAAACTTAATCGATATACTATTAAAAAGATGTGTAATTACCGGTATTACATTAAAACACAATCAAATATCACTAATAGATCACCAAATATTTATTATCGGTGGAAATATATCAATATAGCAAACATTAGTCGTGTAATCGAAGTATTATGTTAAAATGCATTCATGTAGACAAGATCAAAGTCAAACAGATTGTATTATCTTCAAATATAATGGCTTAACTTATTACGTAATGAATTGTACTCTAAATACATGTATTTCACTTGAATTCAATGTAATAAAATGAATAGCTGCAAAAACATCATATTAAACTCAAATTTAATGATATGTCATAAATCAGTCTTTAAAAGAGCTTATTCTCTTAAAATTAATTGATATACTGAAAAAATGATGTGTAATTATAGGTATTACATTAAAACTCATTCAAATCTCACTAATAAATTGCAAAATATCGATTTTCGATTGAAATACATTAATATAGCAAACATTAATTGCGTAATCAGAGTATTATATTAAAATACCTTTATATAGACAAAATCAAAATCAAATTACATATATTCTCTTCAAATATAATAAAAACTAATTGAATACTCACACAATTGCTTGTATTCAGTTTAAAAAAACTTATTATGCGATGAATCATACTCCACTTGAATTCAATAATAATACAATGAATATCAGTAAAAATGTCGCTATTCAATTCGAATATATTGATATATCATAAATAAGTCTCTAAAAGTGCCGATTCGCTTAACCATGATCGATATGCTGTTTAAAAAAATGTGTAATTGCCGGTATTAGATTAAAACGCAATCAAATATCCCTAATAGATCGTCAAATATCTATTTTCAACTGAAATACATTGATATAGCAATAATAGTCGTGTATTCAAAGGATTATGTTAAAATGCTTTCATATAGATAATATCAAAGCCAAATTGCTTGTATTCTCTTTAAATATAAAAAAAGTGATTCAAATATCTGTAATAGATCAACAAATATCTATTATCAACTGAAATACATTGATATAGCAAATAATAGTCATGTATTCAGAAAAAGAAGAAAAAAGTCATGTATTCAGAGTATTACGTTAAAATAACTTTATATAGACAAGATTAAAGCTAAATTATTTGTATTCTCTTCAAATATAAAAAAATTGATTGAATACACATATAATGGCTAGCAATTAGTTAAAACAATTTATTATGCAATGAATCGTACTCTAAATACTTATACTCCACTTGAATTCAACGTAATGCAATGAATAGTTGCAAAAACATCACTATTCGACTCAAATTCATTGATAAGTCATAAATCAGACCTTAAAAGAGCCTATTCTCTTAAAATTGATCAATATATTGAAAACGCAATGTGTAATTATAGGTATTACGTTACAACGCAATCAAATGTCTTTAATAGATCGTCAAATATCAATTTGCAATTGAAATACATCAATATGTCAAATATTAGGTGTGTAATCAGAGTATTATGTTAAAAAGACTTCATATAGACAAGATTAAAGTCAAATTGCATATATTCTCTTCAAATACATTAAAAACTAATTGAATACTCACACAATTGCTTTTATTCAATTAAAATAACTTATTATGCAGTAAATCAAGCTCTAAATGCTTGTGCTTCACTTGAATTCAAGATAATGAAATGAATAGCAGCAAAAACAATTCTATTCAACTCAAACTCATTGATATGTCATAAATCAGACTCTAAAAGAGCATATTCTCATAAACTTGATCAATATACTGATAAGTAGATGTGTAATTATAGGTATTACATTAAAACGCAATCAAATGTCCCTAATAGATTGCAAAATATCCATTTTAGATTGAAATACATCAATATAGCAAACATTAGGTTTGTAATCAGAGTATTATGTTAGAAAACCTTTATATAGATAAGATTAAAGTCAAATTGCATATATGCTCTTCAAATACATTAAAAACTAATTGATTACTCACATAATTACTTTTATTCAGTTAAAATAACTTATTATGAGGCGAATCAAACTCTAAATGCTTGTGCTCCACTTGAATTCAAGATAATGCAATGAATAGTTGCAAAAACATCACTATTCAACTCAAATTCATTGATATGTCATAAATCAGACCCTAAAAGAGCCTATTATCTTAAAATTAATCAATATACTGATAATTAGATGTGTAATTATAGGTATTACATTAAAACACAATTAAATGTCCCTAATAGATAGCCAAATATCAATTTTCAATTGAAATACAATAATATAGCTAACATTAGGTTCGTATAGACAAGATTAAAGTCAAATTACATATATTTTCTTTAAATACAATAAAAACTAATTGAATACTCACACAATTACTTGTATTCAGTTAAAATAACTTATTATGCAATGAATCGTACTCTAATTACTTGTACTGCACTTGAATTCAATGTAATGCAATGAATAGATGAAAAAACGTTACTATTCAATCAAATTCATTCATATGTCATAAATCAGACCCTAAAGGAGCTTATTCTCTTAAAATTGATAGATATACTAACAAATAGTTGTGTAATTATAGGCATTGCATTAAAACACAATCAAATGTCCCTAATAGATCACCAAATATTAATTTTCGAATGAAATACATTAATATAGCAAACATTAGGTGTGTAATCAGAGTATTCTATTATAAAACCTTCATATAGACAAGATTAAAGTCAAATTATTTGTATTCTCTTCAAATACAATAAAAACTAATTGAATACTCACACAATCGCTTGTATTCAGTTAAAATAACTTACTATGCAATGAATCATACTCTAAATACTTGTACTCCACTTAAATTCATCGTAATGCAATAAATAGCTGTAAAAACATCACTATTTAACTAAATTTCATTGATATATCATAAATCAAATGTCCCCAATTCATCGCCACATACCTTTTTCGAGAGAAATACGTCAATATAGCAAATATTAGGGGTGTAATCAGATTATTATGTTAAAAAACATTCATATAGATAATATTAAAGTCAAATTGCATATATGCTCTTCAAATACAATAAACACTAATTGAATACTCTCACAATTGCTAGTTTTCAGTTAAAATATCATAATATGCATGAATCGTACTCTAAAAGCTTGTACTCTCCTTGAATTCAACTTAATTCAATGAATTGCAGCAAAAACACTATTCAATTCACATTCATTGATGTCATAAATTACACCCTAAAAGAGCCTATTCTCCCAAACTTAAATGATATACTAACAAATAAATGTGTAATTATAGGTATTACATTAAAACACAATCAAATGTCCCTAATATATCACCAAATATCAATTTTCAATTGAAATACATTAATATAGCAAACATTAGGTGTGTAATCAGAGTATTCTGTTAAAAACCATCATTTAGACAAGATGAAAGTCAAATTGCATATATTCTCTTTAAATACAATAAAAACTAATTGAATACTCACACAATTGCTTATATTCAGTTAAAATAACTTATTATGCACTGAATCGTTCTCTAAATGCTTGTACTCCACTTGAATTCAACGTAATGCAATGAATAGGTGTAAAAACATCACTATTCAACTCAAATTCATTCATATATCATAAATCAGACCCTAAAAGAGCCTATTCTCTTAAAATTGATCATTATACTGACAAATAGATGTGTAATTATAGTTATTACACTAAAATACAATCAAATGTCCCTAATAGATCTCCAAATATCAATTTCAATTGAAATACGTCATTATGGCAAATATTAGGTATGTAATCAGAGTATTATGTTAAAAAACTTTATATAGACAAGATTAAAGTCAAATTGCATATATTTTCTTCAAATATATTAAAAACTAGTTGAATACTCACGCAATTGCTTTTATTTAGTTAAAATAACTTATTATTCAATGAATTATACTCTAAATGCTTGTATTCCACTTCAATTCAACGTAATGTAATGAATAACAGGCAAACATCACTTTTTAACTCAAATTCATTGATATGTCATAAATCAGTTTCTAAAAGTGCCTATTCTCTTAAAATTGATCGATATACTAACACAAAAATGTATAATTGTAGGTATTACATTAAAACACAATCAAATATCCCTAATAAATCGCCAAATATTAATTTCGATTGAAATACGTCAATATGGCAAAGATTAGGTGTGTAATTAGAGTATTATGTTAAAAAACCTTCATATAGACGAGATTAAAGTCAAATTGCATATATTCTCTTCAAATACATTTAAAACTAATTGAATACTCGCACAATTGCTTTTATTCCCTCGATATACTATTAAAAAAATGTGTAATTACCAGTATTACGTTAAAACGCAATCAAATATCACTAATAGATCGCCAAATATCTATTGTTTGCAGAAATATATTGATATAGTAAATATTAGCAATCAAAGTATTATGTTAAAATGCCTTCATGTAGACAAGATCAAAGTCAAACCGATTGTATTCTATTCAAATATAAAGACTTGCATTCACTCAAATAACTTATAAGGTAATGAATTGTACTCTAACTGCATGTATTCCACATGAATTCAATATAATGAAACGAATAGTTGCAAAAACATCACTATTAAACTCAAATTTATTGATGTCATAAATCAGTCTTTAAAAGAGCCTATTCGCTTAAATTTAATCGATATACTAGTAAAATGATATGTAATTGTAGGTATTACATTAAAAACTCAATCAAATCTCCCTAATAGATTGCAAAATATCGATTTTCGATTGAAATACATCAATATAGCAAACATTAATTATGTAATCAGAGTATTATAATAAAATACCTTTATATAGACAAAATCAAAATCAAATTACATATATTCTCTTCAAATATAATAAAAACTAATTGAATATTCACATAATTGCTTGTATTCAGTTAAAATAACTTATTATGCAATGAATCGTACTGTAAATGCTGTTGCTCCACTTGAATTTAACATTAATACAACTATTCAATTCGGATATATTGATATATCATAAATCAGTCTCTAAAAGTGTCTATTCGCTTAACCATGATCGATATGCTATTAAAAAGATGTGTATTGCCGGTATTAGATTAAAACGCAATCAAATGTCCCTAATAGATGTCCAAATATCTATTTTCAACTGAAATACATCGATATAGCAATAATAGTCGTGTATTCGAAGGATTATGTTAAAATGCTTTCATATAGACAATATCAAAACCAAATTGCTTGTATTCTCTTTAAATATAAAAAATAAGTGATTGAATACTCATTTAATAGCTAGCATTCAGTTAAAATAACTTATTTTATAATGAATCGTACTCTAAATGCTTGTATTTCACTTGAATTCAATGTAATGCAATGAATATTAGTAAAAACGTCACTATTCAATTCAAATATGTTGATGTATCATAAATCAATCTCTAAAATTCCCCCTTCGCTTAAACTTGATTGATATATTATTAAACAAATGTGTAATTGCCGGTATTCCATTAAAATGAAATCAAATGCCACTAATTGATCGCCGAATATCTATTTTCAGCGTAACTGTATTGATATAGCAAACATTAGTCTGGTAATCAAAGTATTATGTTAAAATGCCTTCATGGTCAAAGTCAAATTACTTGTGTTTTCTTAAAATATAATAAAAAGTGATTAAATACTTAAATAATAGCTAGCATTCGGTTAAAATAACTTATTATGTACTGAATCGTATGCTATATGCACGTATTCCACTTAAATTCAATGTAATGCAACGAATAGCTGCAAAAACATCACTATTGAACTCAAAGTTATTGATATGTTATAAATCAGTCTCTAAAAGATCTTATTCTCTTAAAATTAATCGATATACTGACAAAAAGATGTGTAATTATAAGTGTTACACTAAACTCAATCAAATATCCCTAATATATCATCAAATATTGATTTTCGATTGAAATACATCAACATAGTAAATATTAGGTGCGTAATCAGAGTATTATACTAAAAAAAGAAGAAAAAAGTCAGAGTATTATGCTAAAATACCTTCATATAGATAAAATCAAAATCAAATTACATATATTCTCTTCAAATATAATAAAAACTAATTGAATACTCACACAATTGCTTGTATTCAATTAAAATAACTTATTATGCAATGAATCGTACTCTAAATGCTGTTGCTCCACTTGAATTCAACGTTAATACAATGAATATCAGTAAAAATGTCGCTATTCAATTCGGATATATTGATATATCATAAGTCAGTCTCTAAAAGTGTCTATTCGCTTAACTATGATTGATATGATATTAAAAAGATGTGTAATTGTCGGTATTAGATTAAAACGCAATCAAATATCCCTAATAGATCGCCAAATATCTAATTTCAACTGAAATATATCGATATAGCAATAATAATCATGTATTCGAAGGATTATGTTAAAATTCTTTCATATAGACAATATTAAAGCCAAATTGCTTGTATTCTCTTTAAATATAAAAAATAAATGATTGAATACTCATTTAATTGCTAGCATTCAGTTAAAATAACTTATTATGTAATGAATTGTACTCTAAATGCTTGTATTTCACTTAAATTCAATGTAATGCAATGAATATTAGTAAAAACGTCACTATTCAATTCAAATATGTTGATGTATCATAAATCAGTCTTCTACAATTGGCCCCTTCGCTTAAACTTGTATTGATATACTATTTAAAAAAATATGTAATTGCCGGTATTCCATTAAAATGAAATCAAATGTCACTAATTGATCGTCAAATATCTTTTTTCGGCGTAACTGTATTGATATAGCAAACATTAGTAAAAAACGTCACTATTCAATTCAATGTAATGCAATGAATATTAGTAAAAACGTCACTATTCAATTCAAATATGTTGATTGTATCATAAAATCAGTCTCTAAAAATTGCCCCTTCGCTTAAAACTTGATGATATACTTATTAAAAAAAAAAAAATTGTCGGTATTACATTAAAACGAAATCAAATGTCACTAATTGATCTCCAAATACTATTTTCGGCGTAACTGTATCGATATAGCAAACATTAGTAGGGTAATCAAAGTATTATGTTAAAATGCCTTCATATAGACAACATCAAAGTCAAATTACTTGTGTTTTCTTTAAATATAATAAAAAGTGATTGAATACTTATATAATAGCTAGCATTCGATTAAAATAATTTATTATGTAATGAATCGTATGCAAAATGCACGTATTTCACTTAAATTCAATGTAATGCAACGAATAGCTGCAAAAACATCACTATTGAACTCAAAAAGATCTCATTCTCTTAAAATTGATCGATATACTGATAAAAAGATGTGTAATTATAAGTATTACACTAAACTCAATCAAATATCCCTAATATATTATCAAATATCTATTTTCAGCGAAAATACATCGATATAGTAAAAATTAGTCATTTAATCAAAGTATTTTATTATAATGTCTTTATATAGACAAGATTAAAGTCAAATTACTTGTATTCTCTTCAAATATAATAAGAAGTAACTGAATACTGATATAATGGCTAGCATTCAATTAAAATAACTTATTACATAATGAATTGAACTCTAAATGCTTGTATTTCACTTGAATTTAATGTAATGCAATGAATAGCTGCAAAAACATCACTATTGAACTCAAATTCATTGATATGTTACAAATCAGTCTTTAAAAGAGCATATTCTCTTAAGATTATTCGATATACTAATAAAAAGATGTGTAATTGTAGGTATTACATTAAAACTCAATCAAATGTCCCTAATAGATTGCCAAATATCGATTTTCAATTGAAATACATTAATATAGCAAGCATTAGTTGCATAATTAGAGTATTATATTAAAATGTCTTCTTATAGATAAGATCAAAGTCAAATTGTATATATATTCTCATCAAATACTATAAAAATTAATTGAATACTCACACAATTGCTTGTATTCAGTTAAAATAACTTATTATATAATGAATCGTACTTTAAATGCTAGTACTCCACTTGAATTCAATGTTAATGCAATGAATATAAGTAAAAATGGCGTTATTCAATTCAAATATATTGATATATCATAAATCAGTTTCTAAAAGTGCTTATTCTCTTAACCTTGATCAATATACCATTAAAAAGATATGTAATTGCTGGTATTAAATTAAAACGCAATCAAATATCCCTAATAGATCGCTAAGTATCTATTTTCAACTGAAATACATCGATATAGCAAATAATAGTCGTGTATTCAGATTATTATATTAAAATATCTTCATATAGACAAGATCAAAGTTAAATTACTTGTATTTTTCTTAAAATATAATAAAAATTGATTAAATACTCATATAATGGCTATAATTTAGTTAAAATAATTACATAATAATTTATACACTAAATATATGAATTCCACTTGAATTAAATGTAATATAACGAATAGCTGCAAAACTATCACTATTGAACTCAAAGTTACTGATATGTTGTAAATCAGTCTCTAAAAGAGTCTATTCTTTTAAAATTAATCTATTTACTAATAAAAAGATGTGTAATTATAAGTATTACATTAAACTCAATCAAATATCCCTAATATATTGCCAAATATTGATTTTCGATTGAAATATATTAACATAGCAAACATTAGTTACATAATCAGAGTATTATGCTAGAATACTTTCATTTAGATAAGATCAAAGTCAAATTACATATATTTTCTTCAAATAAAATAAAAATTAACTGAATACTGACACAATTGCTTGTATTCAGTTAAAATAGTTTATTATGTAATAAATCAAACTCAAAATGCTTGTACTCCTCTTGAATTCAACATTAATGCAATGAATATCAGTAAAAATATTACTATTTAATTTAAATATGTTGATATATCATAAATAAGTCTCTAAAACTACCTATTGGCTTAACCTTGATCGATATATCATTAAAAAGATGTATAATTGCCAGTATTAGATTAAAACCAATCAAATATCTCTAATAGATCGTCAAATATCTATTTTCAACTGAAATATATTGATATAGCAATAATAGTCGTGTATTCAAAGGATTATGCTAAAATGCTTTCATATAGACAATATCAAAGCCAAATTGCTTCTATTCTCTTCAAATATAAAAAATAAGTGATTGAATACTCATTTAATAGCTAGCATTCAGTTAAAATAACTTATTATATAATGAATCGTACTCTAAATGCTTGTATTTCACTTAAATTCAATGTAATGCAATGAATATTGTAAAAATATCACTATTCAATTCAAATATATTGATATATCATAAATCAGTCTTTAAAAATACTCCTTCGCTTGAACTTGATTGATATACTATTAAAAAATGTGTAATTATTGGTATTATATTAAAACGATATAAAATGTTACTAATAGATCGTCAAATATCTATTTTTAGCAAAAATATATTGATATAGCAAACATCAGTCATATAATAAAAGTATTATTTTAAAATGCCTTCATGTAGACAAGATCAAAGTTAAATCGATTGTATTCTCTTTAAATATAATAAAAAATAACTGAATACTTGTATAATGACTAGCATTTAGTTAAAATAACTTATTACATAATGAATCAAACTCTAGATTGTCAAATATGTTATAAATCAGTCTCTAAAAGAGCATATTCTCTTAATATTGTTCGATATACTGACAAAAAGATGTATAATTGTAGGTATTACATTAAAACCCAATTAAATGTCCCTAATAGATTGTCAAATATCAATTTTCGATTGACATACATCAATATAGCAAGCATTAGTTGCGTAATTAGAGTATTATATTAAAATACCTTTATATAGATAAGTTCAAAGTCAAATTATATATATTCTTTTCAAATACAAAAAAATTAATTGAATACTTACACAATTGCTTATATTCAGTTAAAATTATTATATAATGAATCGCACTCTAAATGCTCGTACTCCACTTTGATTCAATGTTAACATAATGAATATTAGTAAAAACATCGCTATTCAACCTAAATATATTGATATATCAACAATGAGTCTCTTAAAGTTCCTATTCGCTTAACTTTGATCGATATACTATTAAAAAGATGTGTAATTTCCAGTGTTAGATTAAAACGCAATTAAATATCTCTAATAGATCGCCAAATATATATTTTCAACTGAAATATATTGATTTAGCAAATAATAATCATGTATTCAGAGTATTATGTTAAAATATCCTTATATAGACAAGATCAAAGTTAAATTATTTGTATTCTCTTCAAATATAAAAAAATTGATTGAATACTCATATAATGGCTAGCATTCAATTAAAATAACTTATTATATAATGAATTATACTCTAAATACTTGTATTCTACTTGAATTTAATATAATGCATTGAATATCAGTAAAAATATCACTATTCAATTCAAATATATTGATATATCATAAATCAGTCTCTAAAAGTACCCCTTCACGTAAACTTGATATATATACTAATAAAAAGATGTTTAATTACCGCTATTATATTAAAATGCAATCAAATGTCACTAATAGATCGCCAAATATCTATTTTTGGCAAAAATATATCGATATAGCAAACATCAGTCATGTAATAAAAGCATTATGTTAAAATGCCTTCATGTAAAGAAGATCAAAGTCAAATCGATTGTATTCTTTTCAAAAATAATGACTTGCATTGAGTTAAAATAACTTATTACGTAATGAATTGTACTCTAAATGCATGTATTCTACTTGAATTCAATGTAATGAAATAAATACCTGCAAAAAACAATACTATTGAACTCAAATTTATTGATATGTCATAAATCAATCTCTAAAAGAGCCCACTCTCTCAAAATTGATCGATATATTGGCAAAATAATGTGTAATTGTAGGTATTACATTAAAACTCAATCAATCTCCCTAATAGATTACAAAATATCGATTTTCAATTGAAATACATCAATAAAATAAATATTAGTTATGTAATCAGAGTATTATATTAAAATACCTTTATATAGATAAGATCAAAATCAAATTGCATATATTCTCTTCAAATATAATAAAAATTAATTGAATACTCACACAATTGCTTGTATTCAGTTAAAATAACTTATTATGCAATGAATTGTACTCTAAATACTATTACTCCACTTGAATTCAACGTTAATGCAATGAATATTAGTAAAAATATCGCTATTCAATTCAAATATATTGATATATTATAAATCAGCCTCTAAGAATGCCTATTCGCTTAACCTTGATCGATATGCTATTAAAAAGATATGTAATTATCAGTATTAGATTAAAACACAATCAAATATCCCTAATAGATTGTCAAATATCTATTTTCAACTAAAAATACATCGATATAGTAAATAATACTCGTGTATTCAGAGTATTATATGAAAATGCCTTAATATAAATAAGATCAAAGTTAAATTGCTTGTATTCTCTTCAAATATACTAAAAAATGATTGAATACTCATATAATGGCTAGCATTCAGTTAAAATAACTTATTACATAATGAATCGAACTCAAAATGCTTGTATTTCACTTGAATTCAATGTAATGCAATGAATAGCTGTAAAAATATTACTATTCAACTCAAATTCATTGATATATTATAAATCAGTCTCTAAAAGAGTCTATCCTTTTAAAATTGATCGATATACCAATAAAAAGATATATAATTGTAGGTATTACATTAAAACTCAATCAAATATCTCTAATAAATTGTCAAATATCAGTTTTCAATTGAAATACATCAGTAAAGCAAATATTAATTGTGTAATCACAGTATTATATTAAAATACCTTCGTATAGACAAGATCAATGTCAAATTGCATTTATTCTACTTAAATATAATAAAAACTAATTGAATACTCACATAATTACTTATATTCAATTAAAATATTATATTATGCAATGAATCGTACTCTCAATGCTCGTACTCCACTTGAATTCAACGTTAATATAATAAATATCAGTGAAAATGTCGCTATTCAATTCAAATATGTTGATATATCACAAATCAGTCTCTAAAAGTGCCTATTCGTTTAAGTTTGATTGATATACTTTTAAAAAGATATGTAATTGTCAGTATTAGATTAAAACACAATCAAATCCCTAATAGTTCGCTAAATATCTATTTTCAACTGAAATATATTGATATAGCAAATAATAGTTGTGTTTTCAGAGTATTATGTTAAAATATCTTTATATAGACAAGATCAAAGTCAAATTATTTGTGGCAGGTTGTAACAATCGAGAATAGTCTGGATATGCTGCATGATGCCTCCCTCATAGGTGCTCCAACGAAGGATGAATAGCTGAGAAAAAATCATCTTGTGTGATGTCGTTGATCTCTACATCCCACTCTTATATGCTTGCAACAAATTAGATATAATTATTGTTTAATTTAAACTGGTACACCCATGTCGAATCTATTACAACAAAATTGTACAAAAGAATATTAACTTTCCACACTTTTTGAATGTACTCTTCCTTATTAAGTTCACCTCCACTATTGTCTAATTCTTTTTTAGATTGAGCTAGATTATCATTATATATTGATTAATAATCATTATTTTCCTTATTATTAACATCATCAGCTTGCATATTATAATTTGTGGATATACCACAAGCATTACAAATATTATGATCTCAACTACACAATAATTTAATATTTATATAATAAAATATAGGGATATTACACCTAGGTCCTTGAGTTTAAGGCTTATATCATATAGGTCCACATTTTTTTAATTATAACATCGGGGTCTCTAGTTTTTAAAACATTATCATGCGGGTCTTTTTTTATTTTTTATTATTAAAAAATTTTAAAATTATCATTATATTCTTACCTCTCTTTCTCGCAGTCGCCGCGCCACCCAGCATTGTCCCTGGCGGCTTCGCGCGACCGCGTGACACCGCTGGCAGCCACGCTGGGTCGCGCGGCCGCTAGATCGGAAGGAGAGAGAGGGGATCTCCTCCCTATCCGGCGACCGCACCACCCTATGTGGCCTCCGGCAGCTTCTCGCAGCCACGCACCACCCTATGTGGCCTCCGGCGGCTTCATGCAGCCACGCACAGTCGCCGCTCGGCCGCTGGATGGGAAGGTCTGGGAGTTGGGGAGTCTTTCTCTCCTCCCGATTTGGCGGCCGCGCGACCCAGCGTGGCTACCGGCTGTGTCGCGAGGCCACGTGAAGTCGCCAGAGGCCGCGCGGGCTGGCGCAGCCGCCGGATCGGGAGGAGACTCCCTTTCTCTCTCCTCCCGATCCGGGGTCGTGCGACCCAGTGCGACCGAGTGGGGTGGCGCGGCGACTGCGAGCTGCTGCGCGGGGCGGGGCGGCCGCCAGATTGAGTGAATAGCGAGAGAGATAAGGGTATAAAGATAATTTTAAATTTTTTTAATAATAAAAAAATAAAAAAAGACCCATATGATAAGTTTTAAAAACTAGGGACCTCGATGTTATAATTTAAAAAATGTGGATCTGTGTGATATAAGCTTTAAACTCAGAAACCTGAATGTAATTATCCCTTAAATATATTTAACAAAATATTTAGAATGTATATTTAATTAAAAAAATTATGGTATATTAGAATATGATAATACTTCAGGTTGTAATAGAAAATATATATATTTAATTGTCCTTACATAACGAGATAATGATACTTTCTTGAATATACCTAAAATAAATTTTTCTAATAAATAAAATTTTCTAATTATTCTACATAAATTTTAATATAAAAATATTATTTTATATTACATACTCAATATTTTTTAATAAAATATTAACTTTATTTTATATCTTAAACCAAATCAAACTAGTACTATTTTAATCTTCACGTCAAACGAGCCCTAAAAGGGCAATTAAATTCCAAGAGAACTTTTATTAGTTAAGACAACATCGATTGCATTTAAGTAGTAGAAAATTATGACTTCGAAATCAAACTTGTGATCTCGATTTTTGCTCCTTTAAGTAGTGGCTATCACTTGAAGATAATCTTTCAAAGAAGAAATTAAAAAAAATATAATATATCTCGATTGCATTTACGTAGTAGAAAATTATGACTTTCAAATCAAATTTGTGATCTCGATTTTTGCTCCTTTAAGTAGTGGCTATCACTTGAAGATAAAGAAGAAATTAAAAAATATAATATATCTCCATCATAATAGTCCCTTCACTCTATGCAGTTGTGAAATAGCATCATAATCCTATGGAAATCAATTAGAATTTGCATTGAAGCTCATTTGGGTCTCATACCAAACAATGCTATAAATTCATAAACAAAAAGACTTGCCTACTTGTTCTCTTATTATTATATATGAATTCATAAAATTTATAAAGTTTTTTTGTTATTTACATTGCACTACTATTATGTTAGATTTTCTTTTAAATTTTTGAGAATTTGTATCGTTATTTTTTTTGGATATAGTACTTGTCACAAATATTTTACACGATCAACCGGAGAATAGAAACTCTATTAAATGGACAAAGCATTTTGCATCATCACTTAAATGAAGGTGCTATGAACTTTTTTTTTAAATGATCACATCGATCAAACTAAATAGCATGATCAACCACTCACAAAGGCCACTGTTAGTCATAAAGGTGATCTTTTATTATTCATTTTTACGATCACAAGTTTGGTGAAAACTATATTGAAGATCAATCGGGGAGATGATGGTTCATGCCATCATGTCATGTAGGTCATTCAATCATGAGATTAGAAAATTAAACTATCATAATTTTTAAAATGAGGAAACCAAGCAGGACGCAAAAAGCCAAGACCTCAATGAGAAATCTTTTCTTGAGCAAGTCCAAGAGCTATTTGCTTGTAATTCTGGAGCAGTTTTTATTAGTCATCTGAGATTTTATTTATATAAATAGTTGAAAGAGTTTTGGAGTATGTTAATTATCTTCTAAACACATATTTGAACCTCATCAGCTAAGAGCTACACCCCTTAGTATGATTCGTTGATTTGTGCTTAAGTTTTTATTATTTCCCTTATTTGAATAGTGAGAGGCCTCTAATTAGGTAATTAGATGAGGTACTTTATGAATCATTCGCACTAGGTGTGATGAGAGCTCCTTGAATGAAAATAGAAGGTGAAGTTAATTCCCTCAAGTGAAGAAGACCGTACAAACTTATTTGCTTTTAACTAAAAGAGTGATTCATTATAGTTGGATAGTTAGATTAGGTTAGGATAAATATAGGCATGGGGTTGAACCGAATCACATTATGTCATTTACTTATTTTTATTTTTACTTCCTGCTTGTATTTAGTTTATTGCTAACTTATATTTGTGAGTTGTATTAATTATAATATAATTAAAATAAATATTCAAATTTTAATTAAAACCTATTCAGCTTCTTTTAGACATATTTCTAAATCCTACATTAGAAATAAAGGACATGAAGAAAAGAATCCACTTTTGTAAAAAATAAATAATCATCCCTTTTCATGAAAATACGTAAAATTCTTAATTTTACTATCTATTTTGGAAGAAAATTAATGCCAAAAGCCATAAAGACCATAAGAGATCTCCATAGAAGAGTTCCACCTCTGTTGTCAGCAATACTTCTTAGTAACTTTCATAACCGCCTCGTGTGACTTCTTTTTTTCTCGTGTAATTCATTTCTTATTCTATAATAGATAAATAACTAGTGAAACTTCATAAGCATTCATGAGAATCATAATTTTTTTCTTCTAAATTTAGGGTTTATGATTAAGTTGTAGCTCAAATGCATGTCGATTTGACACTCCTCTTATATTCTAAATTGGTGTTCCATTGCTTGATTGTCGATCATACTCAGGATTTCTTATTGGTCACACTATTATCAGGTTATGATCAATTATTTTCATCGACTGAATATTGCGACATCCTTCGCTATCACTTATTGATACCCATGTTTTATGAAGATCAGTATTGTCCTTTGAGTTGCACTGAGTTCTTAGATATGTGTGGGAGATCTGCTATTCATTATGCATCTCATCCTGGTTACGCCTTTTGATATATTATGATACGTAATATACTGATTGATATTTTTAGACATTGTGGGGTGAGATGCTGTCGTGAGGTTAACCTTGATGTTTTTGATATCTGACTCTCATTTTATATGTTCTTTTAATATTTTAATTTATAATTAGTCTGAGAATACTGACCTTTGTATTAATGCCACGTGTATTTCACCATTAACATCTATTGTAATTATTATCTTGGGTGATTTTTCTTATTGGAAAATTGCTCATCGTGCTACTGTAAACGATATTATTATAGGAATATTGCAGCTTAAATAATTGGAGAGGAGTCCAAGAAGCTCGAGGTTTACGAGCCAGTCACAAATTTCCTTCTCTCTTACTAGTTGCGAAACCGGTTTTTCTCATCGACCATGGAAGAACTCGAAAGAAACCCTCGGGTTGGGTTTTGCATCTTGAAACCCTAGCTCCGTTCACCCTCTGATGGAGCCTGTCCTCGCCGGTGATGTTCCCTTTCAGTAGCAAGAAGGCCGAGCGCCGGCGGGAGGCGAGGACAGGGGCGGCGCGGCAGCCGAGGCTGGATCGGACGAACGCTGCGAAGAACATTGATTACGAGCTCTCCTATGCGTCTCCGTCGTCGGACGAGTCTCCGGAGCTGCGGACCTCACGCTCCCTCGACCTCTCTCCGGCGGCGTACTCGAACTTAACCAGCTTCCGCTTAGGCGGGAGCGTGGAGGGGGAGGTCGAGCTCCTCTGCCATAATCTTGGCCTTGACGGTCCAGATGACTTCGCCATCCCCGTCGCCGCGTGGGAAGCCTCCCTCAAAGCTCGCTCCGCCTCCGACGTCCTCCACCGATCTCGTTTCCTTTTCTCCGATAGCCTGCAGTTGCAACCGGAGGATCCCGCGTCTTCCGATCTCCAGAACGAGACTGGGGCTGAGGCGGTAATTCTTGACGAGGAAATTAAGGTCACGGACGACGAGCAGGTGGAGGCAACGGATTCGTCTCTGCGCAGAAGTGGCGCTGGCGTTGGAGGAATTAAGGGCAACCGACCACCGGTCCTTAGTGCACCTTCGGCTTCTGCTGTTGTTGTTTCCTTTCCGACGCCTCCGATGACTCTTCCTGTTGACGACAGATCTTCATCGACTTGTGGTATAGTGAATTCTTCTGCTTGGTCAGACGAGAATGACGGAGGAGATAGGAGAGAGTCGCCGGACTCACAGGTGGAGGAGAAGGTGGTGGAGGAAAGGGTTGTCACCGAAGATGCCGAGGAGATTTTTGAGGCCAAAGGCACGATTTTAGGGGAAATGTCAGAAGAATGTACTGGCTCATTCTCAACGTCTAATGACAACGATTCGTCGAGCACAACCACTCCAACGAATGTCATCTCGCCGAATGGCCGGATTGAGAAAACAATAAGATCATGGACGCAGGGGCAGCTCCTGGGGAGTGGTTCCTTTGGTACTGTGTATGAAGGGATCAGTGAGTAAGTTGATTATCTTGTTGATTGCAAGTTGATTTGCATTATTTTTGTTTAGCTAGGTTAAATTGTTAATTTTAACATTGTTTGACATATTATACATAAATTTTAATACCAACTATATTTCACATTATATACATGTTTCAAATTAAAAAATTAATTTTATTTCATATGCTACATATATACCAAAATAATTACACATCTTATAGTACATTTCTCAAACATCCCAACATAATAATTAACTTTATTTTACATCATATGCAATTCTCAATAAAAAATATCGTTATTTACGTTTAACTTAAACTTTGTTAGAATTAAGTTTTGTAAACAAACACACCTATATTAACTTTGTTAGAATTAAGGGGGCGTTTAGTTCAATGTTATCTTGATGCTATGTCATGTTATCTAAATAAAATAATTGTTTGGTTTGATGATATCGTTTGATAACTTTTTGAAAAATGATAGAATTGTCACTCAAACTATGACATCTAGATAACATGACATTTAGATAACATAACATAACATCAAAATAACATCGAACCAAACGGACCCTAAGTTTTGTTAGGTTTGAATTATTAGAAGGTTTTGAAAGTCACACTCGTGAATGTTTACAATTATGAGATATTATACTTATACCTATTCAATTCTTTCTTGATGAAATTGGATGTTATTGGCTACTTGTATAAGTTTAATCATCTGCTCTTTTGAAAAATAAGCTCATTTAGTTAGAGGATTTGTTTTTAAGTAAGAGGGAGAAAAATATTAGTTTATAAGTTTAATAGCAAGTAAACCTGTTTTAATATTGGGAGGTGTATAAGATGTGAAATAAAGTTGATTTTAGTGTTGAAGTTTATGATAGATGTAAAATAAAGTTGATTTTTTATGTTAAATTAGTGTTAGATTTAAACTAAGGTTAATTTGCGATGAATTTGAAATATTAATAGAATGTTAATTTGACTCTTTTGAGCCATGAATCAAACAAAGCAAATTCTTGTTCTCACTGCACTACAAAGTTTAGACAATGTGCTACTTTTAGTGCCTTAAAATTCTTTACTTACAAAGGTCATGTTTGTAGTGATGGAACATTTTTTTTATGGAACTGTAGTGATGGAAGATTTATTGCGATTAAAGAGGTATCTCTAATTGACAAAGGAAACAAAGCCGAACAATGCATTATTCAACTAGAGCAGGTCAGTTAATTACTACCTTCAGTTGTTTTTATTTTAGTTGCATTTTGGAAAGCACTTCCTCATTCGAAGACTATAAACTTTAACCAGATTCTTATATTAATTAGACATCTTTCTTTTTGATAGTAGCTTATTTATGACCAAACCATCTCCTAATTATTCTCTCTTCCTTTGTAGGAAATTGCTCTTTTGAGCCAGTTTGAGCACGAAAATATTGTTCGTTACTATGGGACAGACAAGGTATCTCCGTATCACTCATCCATTTTCGATGTCACCAATGTGTTTTTAATTTATTTGATCTTTGTTTACATCCAGACATTAAGCACTCTTCCTAGTTATGCTTGTAAAGATGTTTTAATCTACTTTGCTTCATCTTATTTTACTCTACTTTTTTTCTTATCCTATCTATTTTGTTATTGATTAATTAGATCTTCTGTGAAATATAATGTGAAATTTGGCCTTGTGAAGGATGACAAGTTTGCACCACAGGAGCTGTTTTTGCTTTCGTCAATAATTGAAGCAATTAAACACCTCAAATACTCTTCATTCTTTGAAAGCTTTTTTTAGTATGACAAACTATTCTATCTACTTGGATTTTGTTATTTATTTTGAATAGTGGCATTTAGGGCTTCTACATGCTATTCTGTTACCGTGTAACTGATCTTAAGTACTTTGGGGTTAAGGCTTTATTATTGTTTTTTGTTGCTACATGATATTCTGTTACCTTTCATGCTAAGTTTGTAACTTTCTTTAGATATTTTTTGACAGAGAGGTTAGTTTTTTTTCCCCTTTTAAACTCTTTTGGAAACAGAAGCAGTTGTGTATCATCAGTGAAGTGCACATGTATTCCCTCTTGTTTATGACGAACTGCATATGTTTGTTTTCTCAAGATACTCTTTTATAGTTTATGGATCATGGATGACTATGGCAATAATTTGTTGTGCAGGAAGAAGCAAAACTATTTATTCTACTAGAGCTTGTGACCCAAGGTTCTTTAGCACATCTCTATCAAAAGTATCATCTCCGAGATACACAAGTCTCAGCATACACTAGGCAAATCTTAAAAGGTTTGAATTATCTTCACGAGCGGAATGTGGTGCACAGGTGAGTAATTGTCATAGTTTTTATGATATTTGGATTAATCAATTGTCTTTTTCTTTGCTTAACGTGCTTCAGGATGTTTTTTAGAACACTGGAATTATATGATGACAAAGTTTGTACTTCGACTAATATGAAAAAAATTTCATTGGTTACACGATCTGATATATAATACAACGATCATAGTTTTTAAAATGGAGGGTAGTACGTTTTTTTAGGCCAAATCAAATTCCTGATTTCAAGAGTGTAGGTTTTTATCCCTGTCTTTTGAAAATTTCATTCTGAGTGGTACCAATTTATTGGCGTGATTTGTCCCGGCAATAAAGCTACATGTTAGATTTTGTGTGCAGTGTGCTAACGTCATGACATTGCTACCTGGGTTGATATGCATCTTGTCACATATGATATCTTGAGATGTGAAATGTTGAAAAGATAGCACTGTTACATCTAGTGAAAATATTGTAAAAACATTTAGAGTTATTCTAAATTTACATTTAACTTAATTATTACATAGAAAATAAATGCGTTGTTATCGGGTCCCCAGTTTCGGATGAAAAACGCAAAAGGTTGCGTTATGCAGTCGACAACCAACGTAAAATTTAAATAAATATGACGTGAATCTTTTAAAAAATTGCATTAAGGCTAGGAAGTTCCCTAGAAGCGATACGTTGTATTGCCTAAATACGGTAAAAGGCATGCAATGGTTGTTGCATTGGTTCTCGGGTGTAGTAATAAATGGGCAATAGTTCATACATCATGAACAGACGCAAGTAAAAAAGCTAGTTCATAGCACTAAGATACAAAACACTAGAATAAGGCTAGGAACTTGGAATATAAGCACCGTAACAAGTAAGTTAATGGACTTGGTGGATATTATGATATATAAGAAAATTAATATTTTGTGTTTATAAGAAACGAAATGGGTGGGGGGAAAACCAAAGAAATAGTTTGGGCTCTAAGTTTTGGTACTCTGGTAAGAATAGAATTAAGAATAAGATATTTTGAATAAGAGTTTGAAATTATGTAGCGGAAGTCAAGAGAAATGAAAATAATTATGGCTTTAAAAATTATAATCAATTGAACGATTATTAATAGTATACGTGTTTAAGCCCTCTAAATAGGTTTGGATGCAAGTATTAAGAAAAAATTTCAGAATGATTTAGAAAAAATGGTACAAGGGACATCTTATGAGGAAAAAATATATATTAGAAGAGATCTAAATGGATATATTGAATGTGTTATTGAGAAAATTTAATAGTATTTATGGCAGGTATAGCTTTGAGAAGACTAATGAGGAGAGTAAGCTATTGTAGAGTTTTTTTCAAACTTATGATTTCATAAATACTACTATTCTATTTTAAAAAAATATGAGCATATTATTACTTATAAAAATAAGTTTTTCATATCATAGATTGATTATTTTCTTTTTAAAAAAATGAGATCGGCCAGAGTGTAAAGATTATAGGATCATTCTAAATGAATGCTTAACTACCCAACATCAATTAATGGTCTCAAATCTCATGATGAAGAGATGAAGAGAAATAATAAACTGAAACAATATCCTTGAACTCGTTGGTAGAATATTGAGAATAAGAATAAGAATGTCTTTAAGACGAGAGTTATAGAACTTAGGCAGTAGAACATCGAAGAGAAAATTGCTCTTAAGTGGCCGACTATTACTAATTGCAGAAAATATTAAAAAGAAGAAAGTCTACTATAAAGATTTGTATAAATATAAGAATAAAGAAAATTAAGAGAATTTGTGACCTGACAAGAGTCTAAGAAAGCAGTCTATATTGAAAAAAAATATGACGTTTGAGGATTTATATAAGAAATTGAACATCAAAAAATGAGAGACACATATACAGACTTGTTAAGATAAGAGATAAGAAAATTAAATATTTGATCCGAGTAAAATACATTAAGAATAAGGATTATAAAGTATTTTTTTGGGAAGAAGATATCCAACATGGATGAATTATTTTAAAAAAAAATTCAATGATGATTGTGACAATATAATTGATCTTACTGAATTTAACATCCAGAAAGAGGATAAATTTTTTTACTAAATTCAGCGTAGTAATAAGCTTAAGTTTGAAAGGCTTTAAAGAAAATGAACTGTGAAAAAATAGTTAGATTGGATAATATTCTAATAGATGTTTGAAAATATATGAAAAATGGAGTGTCTTGGCCAACTAAGTTTAATATAATTTTGAAAACTAAAAGGACGCTAAATAAGTGGAGAAAGAGTATATTGATGCCTATTTATAAGAATCAAGATAATATACAAGATTATGCTAATTATAAAGATATTAAATTAATGAGTCATACTTTAATTCTTTGTGAAGGGTGATTAAGCAGATATTATGTTGTGTATTAGGTTGTTATAGAATCAGTTTAATTCATGCCTGATAGATCTATTATAGAAGTTTAATGAAAAGGTTTAGAGAGAAAAAATAAAATTTGTATTTAATTTTCATCAATCAGGAAAAAGGGTATGACAGAGTTTGAAAGTGGTTTGGAAAGTTTAAAAAAAAAATAAGTTTGCACTATTTATATTCAAGTTAATAAAGACACGTATTACTTATGTTTAAGTACAAATAGGTTTAACTAAGAATTTTCTAATTATAATTGGGATACATCAAGACTTGACTTTAAGTTCATATTTTTTTACATTAGTGATAGAGGCCCTATAAAACGTTGGCTAATGGAAGCTCCAGTAAAGAGAGTTGAGTTATTAAATTTTACTCGTGTTATAAGAGAAAAAAGAAAATCAAATAAGACATAACAAGAAACCATCCAAAGGGATCTCACATACTTAAAGATAAATGAGGACTTGTTATTTGATAGAGTGCAATGGAAACAAAGAGTTCATGTAGCTGTGGTGGGGACACAGATCAGCATCTAATTGGATGACTAAGATGACGATATGTACTGAATCAAAATTCAAATTCAAATTAATTAGAGCTATTAAAGATTTTCATATTAGCTTTATTTAGATTTGATTTGATTTGATTCGGAGCATATCTGGAAGATTTGGAGACTCACCACATTTGGAGCTGATTTTATTTTATTATAATAGAATTAGTTCCATATTTGCTTTTATTTATTTGATATTTTATTTTCTGCATTTAATATTGTATTTTTAAATTTCTACATGAGATCTCTCTATATAAAGAGGTCGTCTTGTATTGTAAAAAGATAGCATTTGTTTGGTGAGAATCCTCAAATTAGCCAAGTTATTCACTTTTCAAAAAAAAAATCTTTGCGCACTCACCTACCTCTGAAGCTCGCTCCGCTCGCAGCGCCGTGCAGTTCCGCCAGACTCGTCTGACGCGCTTGCGCTCCGAGCGCACCCGGCGGCAGCACCTGCAAGCCCCGCGCCAGCTTGTGCTCGCGCGCACGCCTGCTCTCGCGCTTGCCTGCCCACGCACCCGCCCGCGCCCTCCCGCGCGCTCGCCCGCGCCCGCTTGCGCTCCGCCTGCTCCCGCCCGCGCACCCGCCCTCTCGCCCGCTTGCGATCGCCCCCACGCCGTTTGTGCTTTGTCCGCGCGTCGCCCGTACTCGATCAGATCAGTTAATCTTCGTTAGTGACTCTTTTCCGATTCAAATCGCTGGTAAATTCTTTCTCAAACCCTACTAAGCTGATTATTTGATTTCAATACAAATTATTCGCTTGACTTGGGTTATTTATTTGGTTCTAATTGTGCAACCCGATATTTATTTGTGTGTCAATTACTGTTGGATTTAATTGTGAGACATTTGTCCTAAATTTCTGAATCTCAGATCTGATTTATTAAATTTAAATTGACGCCCTAATCTAAGTTGATAAATTCTTATTTATCATACGATCCAGTTTAATTTAAATTTTAAAATATCTTAATTTACGGGATTCAAAATCTTATTTATCATATAATTTATTTAGAAAATATTTTTTTCTTAATTAAAATAATTTGCTAATCGATTTTGCTGAATATAAATATAAAATATCGTTGGCATCTTTTTCCGTCCCGCATCAAGCTGACCTCACTTAGTGAGATAAAGGCTTGGTAGTGGTTGTTGTTATATTACATTGAAAAATATGATAGTATCATGTTGAAGAGGCAACCATTTAGACAAGAAAATGCTTGATTACCCCCATCAAAATTTATTTGGTTTTTCTCTTCTGAGGCGTATGAAATGTCTCAGCAGTTATTAAGATTATATATTTTCTCGCCAGAGATATCAAATGTGCCAATATATTGGTTCATGCAAATGGCTCTGTCAAACTTGCAGATTTTGGATTAGCAAAGGAGGTACATTTGTCTTTCCCTATGCAGAAGGCTTTTTCATACGTCAATCATACTAATTTTTGAAATTGCTTATTACATTTTCAGATTTCCAAATTCAATGATCTGAAATCTTGCAAAGGAAGTGTGTACTGGATGGCGCCAGAGGTTGGTTCGTTTTTATTTGCTGCATAATTGTTCTTTTTGTGTTATAATGCATAAAATAGAATACTTGGCATAACCTTAACTGGTGTGGACCTTTACCATTGATGACTTAAATTATATCACACTATGATCACCTTTCGCATATTATGTTTGCATCATAAACTGCCATTAAAATGCAACCTTTCAGTTTATATGTGATATGATGGTTACTAAACATGGTATATTCTGTGAATCCACATGTTTCATGAAAGCTCAAATATTTGGAATGACAATTTTCTATTGCCAACCGATTTTAGGATACAATAGGATGCTTTGCACTGAATTAGGTACAAAAGGAGGTTTGGGGAAAAAAATTTAAATGCAGCGTAAATGTAGTTATGCATTGTTTACTTTTAATGGGTGACATTCCGACGGACAAAAGATGATATGTAAATTTTATTTTATTAATATTGATATGGCAAATATTGCAATTAAATATGATTATTTATCAAATATATTAAATGAGAAAATTAAATCCCACAAATTTAATTGTTTTGCAAATTGAATTAAATTGGATCACTTCGTACATAAGCTTTTCCCTTAAGAATGGCAGTATATAAGTCAACATTTTTTCTGTTTTTGGCTTTTTCTCATTGATTATTTGTTCTTGTAGGTTGTCCATCCTAGGAAGACCTATGGCCGTGCAGCTGATATATGGAGTCTTGGTTGCACTGTTCTTGAGATGCTTACTCGTCAAATTCCTTTTCCAAACGTGGAGTGGGTGAGTAATTTATTTATAACAAGCATTCCTATTTTCTTTTGACTCAGTTATAAATTTAGTAACTCTCTGTTTGCTTGTCCAGCTTAGCATTTAATTTAATTTAATTTCAGTTTTAGCTGTTGAGGTCCTACTATATTCAATTTTTAATTATACAGTATTTCAACAAAATTTCCTTTACCAATACTGAGCTTTGGTGTTTACATGCATAATCGCTCCCAAAACCAAAAGAAAGGAGGGTTGCAGCAGGTTGATAATTAATTTAAAACTAATCTTTTCTTATGATTTAGTTGGTGATTAAGACTGTTGTTGTTGTTTGTAATGTGATATTATTCATACTAGTTTTCTAAATCTTTCTAAATATCATATTTATCCCCCAATTCTTTTAATTCTTAAATGTATTATGCAGACCCTCCAAGTCTTTTTATTATTTCAAGTTAACCCTTTGTTAAGTGATTTGGATTTTTAATAGCCTTTAGCTTAACTATAACTGATTAATCTAACCAAATAACATACAATCTAACTACATAACGTAATACTTTAGAGTTTAAAGTTCACGGTTTAGGTTTTATCATTGTAAGTTTAGGTTTTAGGGTTTAGAATTTTAGTTATAGATAGAATTAGAGTTTTTGTTACTTGTTTAGGTTGTTGGTTTAGCCCTAGTTAAGAAAAGGGCAGTTAAAAATCCAAAACTCTTATCTGACTTGCTACTCTGAAGTGGTTGAAAGATTTGAGAGTTGATAAATGATATTTGAAAAGATTGATGGGGTTAGTATAAAGTTGTCCTGTAATTTGATATAATTTCTGCCTAAAAAATCACTGATTATATTATAAATGATTGCAGCAACACGCCTTCTACATAATTGGTGGTGGTGCTCAACCTCCCATCCCAAGTCACCTATCAAGTGATGCTCGAGATTTCATTAGACAATGTGTTCAGGTGGATGCAGATTCTCGGCCTAGTGCTGCTCAGCTATTAGAGCACCCTTTTGTAAGGAGACCATTAAAAACCTAGACCTCTGTTCTTAGCTGATTCTTATGAGGTAACTGTTCATATTTTACCAAATAGCTTGCATTGCCCTACAAATTTTCAAACTTTTCTTTACTTTTCTCCTGTCTTTAATTGCTGTGGCAGATTGCTTCCTCTTTTGCCATGCCTCTCATGGCACCAATGTGGATATGTATTGATTGAGGTTAATGAGGTGTATGTATATCATTATATCTGTGCTTGTACAAGTTCTCTACTGATTTCAAGCAAATCCAAGGAGATGGTACTTCTGGCTATTTAGAAAATTTACCTTCTTAATTATTTTCTCAAGTCAACGGATACCGACTTAAAAATCACTATTTATGTCATTCTTACCATTTAACTGACTGTTCCAGGGATGCAAATTTAGCTGGTGCCTTGAGCTTTAATCGGCTTGTTCGGCTCGATTTGATTGCAGTGGAAAGGTAACACATTCAAATATCCCTTCACTCTGTATTTATTTAAATGTTAAAATGTTTTCTATGCCATACTATTTGTCCAAAATGATATATATATATACACACACACATATGCACATATTTCTTCATTTAAGATACTAAATTTGTATCTTTTCTTGAAACCAATTAAAATTGATTAAAAATCAGTCCTTCAATATAAGTATTACTGAATAAAGTTTACATTGAATAGTAATTTCATCAGATAGCCAGGTCTCTAAATAAGGACAAACTTTTTATTTTAAAGTTTGTTTACATAGAAGAACCCCATCTGCATGAAAATATTTATTTAATATTTTCAATGGAGAACTGTTTGTACTGAATATATAGATTTATGTAGCTCAAATCAAGTTGAAAAAACTCTTATTTGGTTGAAGGATATTTTTGAAATATTTTAAGTTTTTTTACTCGAGAATTTTTTTAATATTAGAATGTAAAATGATGTTATTTTATTGTTAAGGATTGTATTAGAAGTGTTGATTTTTTATTGATGTGTAAAATGTGGATTAAAATTATTTTTTAAATGTTTGATTTATGTGTGATATAAAATAAATTTGATTTTTGATATTTAAATTTATTTATGTTATAAAAAATATATAAATTATTAATATAATTATTTTATAAAAATTTTGATGATGTTTTAAATACCAATCAAATGAGATTTGTAAGTGGTGCAATCGGAATTTTGGGTCTGTTTGGTTGGAGGAGAAAAAGATGGTTTGAAAAAAAAATTGTAAAAATTTTTAGAAAATTGTGTATGATGTAAAATAAAATGAGTTTGTTTATATTAAAAATTATGTTGGATGTGAAATAAAGTGATTGTTTAATATTAAAATTTATGTAGTACGAGATATAAAATAATTTTTTAAATTTTTTTAAATTAAATTTAAGATTTTGATTATAGTTAAAATAATTTATTTTTTTAATTAGTTGATAAACAGAACTTTTCAATCAAATAGGATCCAATGTTGGCCCATTTTTGTATATAAATAATGACTTTAAATTTTAAAATTGACTATATTCTTATATAATGATTGAAAAAAAAGTTGTTTTATTTGTGTTAAAGATGTCACGTGACAAGTATAATTAATTTTTAAAAGTTTGAGATTATTTATTTAGAATGTATAATGATGCTTTGCTGATAGATAAACGCATAAAATACTCAAATGAGTAAAGAATTAAATTGAGCTGATCAATTTTGGCTTTAATTGGGTTATTTTGGTTTTAGTTATAAAAATTTTTAAATGGAATGATTTAATTCAGTCCTTATTTTAATTCGGCAGCTAGAATTGAACTGAATAATTGAATTAGTAATTAGTAGTTATTATGTTTATCAAATTTATATATTATTATTTTATATGATTAAATGGAACTGATTTAACTTTTATAATACAATAAACTTTAAATATTATAAAAAAAATTTAAAATTTATTTTATTTATTTTATTTTTATCTATTAGATTATATTAGAAATTTTTATTTTTTTATCAATATTATTGTTTTATTTATATAATTTATATTGTATTTTCAAATCTTATTTTATTTTTTATGATGATAAATGTAGTTAAGAGGATTTACATACATAGCACTTCGTATTATCATATTTACATATAACATATTTATTTTTAAATATTATACTCCATACACTTTAATATTATACTCCACACATTTTTCTTATATTTCATACACTTTTTTTAAAATTGGGGTGTAATATTTTAAAAATGAGTGTGATATACGTAATTACGATAGCATGGAGTGTTATGTATATAATTATCTGAATTTTATAATAACAAATAAAAATTTATAAATTTTATTTTTACCGTAGATGCACCTAATTATTGCAACCTTTCCCACACCGTCAGAAAAATTATTGCGTGCAGCGAGCAATCCATGTCAGTGGTTCACTCGCCAATTACAACTCGATGTGTGTGCGCGGTGGGTCCCACACTCCATGATGGCATCAAGACTTGTACCTAATCCTTTTAATAAAGTGAGTCGACAATTCGGCCTGACCCATTAACCCATTTATTATAATTCTTAAGGTATTATAATATGGTAAATTCAATATTTTTTACTTTAAACTAATATATTTTTATATAAATAAATATACTAATTTCGATAAAAGAGTCACTGGCACTTGACCTGCCAACTTTGTACCCGAGTTACCTTAGGTCAAATTCAAGTTAACTCATTAATAAATTACTCATGTATAAGTTTAACTCATATTAGTCAAGTTCAGGGCGAGTTCATAGATCGAGTCAAAAAATTGCCACGCTTACGTTGAACAATATTTATATAAGAATAAAATTATAAGGCTAGGAAAAGTTAAATAATAGACCCAGATTCGACTTCGGATAAAAGTACCAATTATAAAAAAAAAGTAATAAAACAAACAAAAAGAAAATTCAAAATGATAAATCAGATAAATAGGAGATTCAAAATGATGACCCAAGATAAAAGATCACAAACAAAAATAACTTAAAATATACAAAAAAATTAACTTGGTTATTTTTAAAGAAATTTATCAAACTTGCAATTTTCACAAAAAAATAATAAAAAATTAACAATTACTATTATGAGCAAAGAAAAAAAAATAAAAAATATTTAATGTTATAATAGTACTTGGGCTTTAAAGAAACCCAACAGTTTCAAAAGCCCACACCACATTGCTGGGCCATGCTTTAAGTGGGCTTATAAAAACCAAAAGTTTTATTATAAGAAGCCCAACTACTAGCAATAACGATAAATGATCTAATAAGTCGGACAGGATTACTCCTTTGCCCTGTTTTGTGCGAGGATCAAAATAGTACTAATTTAAAAAATAATAATAATAAATAATTTTTTTAAT
This sequence comes from Apostasia shenzhenica, assembly GCA_002786265.1. Taxonomy (NCBI): domain Eukaryota; kingdom Viridiplantae; phylum Streptophyta; class Magnoliopsida; order Asparagales; family Orchidaceae; genus Apostasia; species Apostasia shenzhenica. Next base: position 1,147,921 of record KZ451948.1, on the reverse strand, counting down.
CATTCTACATAAATTCTAATATGAAAAAAATATTATTTTACTCCACATACTTAATAATTTTCAATAAAAATATCAACTTTAGTGTATAAGTGATAAATTAGGGTTTTGTTCTTTTGTTCGACCCTTTTAATAAATGGTTATGATTAATTGAGGTCTGGGATGATAACATTTGGTTGAATTCAAATTTGTAAGGGCTGTAATTGAACCAAGCAATAGGCGACTAACTTAATACTCAGTTTAATAAGAGCTCGTTTATATTCGATCAGTCAAAAATATCGAGTTTAAATATAATTTTAAAAGCCTGATTGGTATGTAAATAAGTTTGAACATACTGACATTCGATTCAATAATGTTTGTAAGTTGTCTATACTAAGTTCGTAAATATGCTTGATTAAAATGCCACATGTGAGATTCTTTTAGTACTCAATTACCAGCACATTTAATGTGAGATATCGGTAGTAAGAGTTTGTTTATATGAACTTAAATGTGTATGAGTAAAAAAATATGAGCTCGTTTGTGAACAAAACATGTACTAAACTCAAACACGCCACTAGAATTTATATTCGTGAATCAAGCTCGAACAAGCTCCAAGCATTCAATTTAAGTAAATAAACTTGTACTCGAACAGATCACTATGCGGTTTAGTTTAGTTCATTTGTTGCCCTAATTTGAGTCCCATAGCCATATACCACATAGGCCTGGAAATAGATTGAACTAAGATTGTATTAGCTATAACTCGTATTCGAGTTTATTTAAATTCGAATCGGGTCACACCACGGATAGGATTGGATCACAAGTTTATACAAATAGAGTTTATAATTTTAATTTATTTCAAATTAATTAGTTGAAATATTAGTCGTGAAGTTATATTATTTTAATAATTAAAATTTTATTTATTTCTTTTTCAAAAAATATCTTAATTTTTCTTATTGATGAAGGGTACAACGATTAACATCTACTAGGATGATCTATCTTAGCAAGAGTGGCGTTGCTTAAAAAGATAAACCATTCTAATACTATGAAAATATGATGTTTTACTGTATTCTAAAAAAATATTTAAGAAAATTCACAAATGTGGATAAACTCTTCTGCAAAAATTAAGTTATTTATGGGAACTCAGTTTGATTGGATCATAATTGATCTGTGATCTGACCCAAAAAATAAATATCAAATTAGGTCAAATTTCAGATAAAATAAACTTTAAATAAAATGTATTTAATTGATTATATTTTTTAGTCAAATCTCGAATCAGAATGGGTCAAGATTCGCCTCATGTACAAGCCTAATACCACATCATATTAGTGAAAGGAGATGCTCAATAGAAACTGTTGACATGTGGCTCCAGTGCTGCATCTCATCCATACACGAGGCGCTCCATCTTGAAACATCATGCTTTAAACTTTGAGGTTGTGTTAGTCTTCCAAACCTCGTGGGAGAGGTTTGGAACCTCTAACCTCTAACCTCGTGGGAGAGGTTTGGAACCTCTAACCTCTAACCTCGTGGGAGAGGTTTGGGACCTCTAACCTCCTGTATGACCATTGTTCAAACAGCTCTCCCAACCACATCAGACATGATATTTCTCAGCCATACCTATCACTATCAGCATGCTCTGGCTGCACCGTTTCCAAAGCAACATCACCACTACCGGCCTTCTCCAAGATTGACGAAAGAGGAGGACTGACCCCAAGAAGAGCAGGAACTCCTCTATCACCTCCTTGTAAAACAGGAGCTTGAGAACAAAGAAAAGCTCTTCTTTCTCCTGCTTTCTCTCTTTTTCTCTTGTAAGCCTTTTGTATTAGCCTTAATGGCACCTCCATCCATTAGTGAAACTTCTTCGGTTGATCGACCGGTGGACGTAGGGAATTTTCTCCCTGAACCACCTTAAATCTCTGTGTGTTTTTCTGATTGCTCTGATCCGGTTCTCCCCTTGAGCCTCCATTAACAGGCTCACCCCCTCATTGCGCGCCGCCGTCTCCCGGAACTCTCTTTCTTTTGGTGTTTCCTAGGATCCCCACATCTTTCGTCAACAGGAACAAAAACCAACTTATTGTGTGATCAACAAAAAAAATCAACTTAATTATTATTTTTTTAAAAAAATTCTTATTGTCTACATTCTTAGAATTATTCTATAAATCTATAATTGTGCCAATATTTGAATTAATCAATCAACCCAACCTGAAATAGATCTAAAAAGTTTAAATTCGAGTTGAATAAACTTTTATTTAATAATTATTTAACGTCCACACTATTTTGATGTACTAAATATTAAAATATTTTTTATAAAATAAAAATAATATTAAATTAATTTTTATTATATTTTATATAAATTTTAATATAATAAATTATTTATTTCATACTTTTATTATTTTTAATATATTAATTATTTTATTTTACATTTCTGCAATTTTTAATCTTAATTAATTAATTTTTATTTTCTCTTATATATATATATATTAAGTCAATTTCATAATTTTATTTCTCTTCGCCAAACTGGCGAGTTCGGAGCAGCCACTGCTTCCCCCTTCCCCCTTCTTCATGTCGGTCGAGACTTCTTGGGACAATCGCCTCCAATTTCTTTATCTATTTCTGTTTCGGCGGTTGGGGATCTCTCTTCCTCCTTCGTGACCCTTCTACCAGTGGTTCGATCTACTGTTGGATCAATTGCATCTTCGTTTCCACTCTGATTTCTGCTAGCTGTCCTAGTTTTCTCAGGCATCTGCTGAAATGGACGGCGGCGGCGGCGGCGGCGGGGGCGCCTCGGACGCTTTCGGATCGTCGACGGCTCCCCTCGCCTGGCACGATTTCCTGGAGCGGATGCGGCATCCCTCCGCCGCCGACTTCGTCAAATCAATTAAGAGGTCAGCCTTACGAAACCCTAACCCTTGCTCGTTTTTCCGCACATCGCTTCTATGCCCGGAACATCTGTTTGGAATTTGCTTCGAGTTCTTACAGGATAATTGAATGTTCCACCACACTCATCACCAGTCTGAAGTGTTTGTGAGGACCTGGAGATTATTTATGGTTTTGAGTTGGTTCTCCATAGAATGAATTTTACTCTATTTAGCATTTTTTGTGGGTGATTCAATTGTGATGGTGGAAAAGGAGGTTTGGAATCTTAGACTAGCAGTTGGTTTACTAGCTGAGTTTGCTTTGATTAGAAGATTAGTCCAGGTTTAGGTTCTGTTTGGCATTGTTGTACTGTATGCAAGTGTTGTATTATATAGCTGTATTAAAAAGTATTTTGGAATAAAATTATTTTATATGTTTGGCAAACTGGTGTTAAACACTGTTGTCAAAAGGTGAACTATTTGGAAAATACTGTTGTACTGTTTGAAAAATTTATAATTTTAACCAAATTAAACATGTAAATAAGATTATTATTATTACATATATTTTATTAATAAATAGTAAAATAATATATATAATAATTTAGGGAGATTTACGTACAGAACACTGAATTCATCACAAATTACGCATTTCACCATCGTTTAGTAAATATTACACATATCACACTCTTCCTTTGTTGGCTATTGTTATAATAGAAATGTAAAACTCATAGGAAGAGTGTGATATGTGTAATATTTACTAAACGATGGTGAAATGCGTAATTTGTTATGAATTCAGTGTTCTGTACGTAAATCCCCCAATAATTTATTATACATATTATTTTTTATATGATAAATATTATAATATATATATATATTATTAAATATAATAATTATATTTATACTTTATAAATTTTAAAAATATGTATTCATTGTAGCAGTTTTATATAATAATTTAAATTATATAAGTTATAAATTAATTTATATTATTAATATATAAATAAATAAATTATACTTTATAATATATTATTAATTATATGTAACATCCCAAAAATTTAATTAGGAGTAACACGAATTAGAGTTACATATTTATATTATAAATGACAAATAAAATTATGAATTATTAAAGTTTGCAAGTGAAGGATTCAAATTAAGTTCAAGATGAAGGAATTGTAAATGTAAGGACTTGCTAAATATTTTTTTGGTAGTGTTTATATTAAACTAAGGAGGATGAATATGACGAGACTTTCAAGTAGTTGAGGTTTTCATGTGGATCCAAAGATGATTTATGAATGAAAACTTACAGAATGATAAATCACTTAATTTACTACAATATTTATATTTGGGGTTGACTTTGAAAAGAGTTGTATCATAATGTTTTAATTGGGTGAAAGTAAATATGAAAATATATTTAGATTTATTAAAAAGCTATATGTATTGAATCATGATACTTATAGCAAATGACAAGATTTTGTTACTTTTGTAACTATGAAATATTAAATTTATTATTAAATAGATGATTGACTTATGAGCCATCATTGTGATGCAAATAATATGATGAGTTTTTAGTCATTTACACATTGCTATAATATTTTGTTTGGAATGGTGATTAATTAAGCATTTTAATACCCCTTTTGAGATGATTTAAATTCTGATTAATGATTACTTGTTAAAATGAGAATCATGATGAATATTATTGGGTAGCCCCGAGGGCTAGTAAAATAAGCCAAGTCGGGATTGACACAAGGACAAGTGTACGGGCTTGTGAAATTATCGAATCTCGATTTTGTGAAATAAGAATTTGAGACAAAATCTTTGACATGCGACAGTTAATTTTAAATTAGGTTTTTTGTTATGTTTATGTCTCTGCTTTAGCTTGAGTTTAGAGGATGACGATTTCTAATCTGCCATTGAGGGTTATGACTATTCTGCTGTTGAGGGATAAGACACTGTGATGTCTAATATATGAAAATGCAGTTGAGGCGTAAACCAAGAAACCGAGGCTTAAAAGAAAAAGTGATTAAATAAGAAATGAACTGATGCATAAACTTAATTTCTGTATTAGTTATACCTGATATTATTTTGATATATATATTTATTTAAGAATGATGTGAAGTGATATGTATGATTGTACAAATTTTATTTAAGTAATCACTTTTAATATTTATTTTTTATTATCTTACTCATCTGGACTCTTAGTTTTGCTTACTGAGTCCATTCTAACAGATTCTTGCATGAAACTTAATAGGTATAACACGGCACAAAGAGAATAAGAAAGAGAACTCAAAGAGGAAATAGATTAGAAATACTTAAGATCTGGGATATATTTGAGAATTTGAATTAGAAAATCTTAATGAGTTTTCCATTTGATGTAAATCTATGTAAAGAGAAATTACAAATTGTGGTGTAATATAGACAAATAATTTTTTTTTTTTGTGAATTAACATTAGAAGTAGGAAAATTTTAACTCTAACATCTCGATCATTAGTAATTTGAGTACGATAATAGTAAAGCTCGGGTTACTTGCGCTTGGGATGTTACATTATATTGTAACATAGTAGTTTAAAATTTTATACATATTATTTTAAAATATGTTATCATAATATATAACTGTTTAATTTTTTTAATGTAATGTAATTATATATTTCGTAATAATTATGTTATTTATATTTATAAATTTATTGTATAACAAATAATTATGATATGATTATTAAAATTTAATTATTTTGAGAGTATTTTTGTCCTTAGTTATAACAAAAGTACTTTTTCATAAAGCTAATTTTTTTAGCTTTCTCCCGCACCTACTTTCAGCTTTTTAAAAACTAAAATGTCCTCAAAAGGTATTTTGTTAAATGTAGCTTTTAGCTTTCAGTGTACGAAAAAGTACTTTTTCTATCAAAAAATTTTCTCAACGTAGTCTTAATATGTCAGATCTGTGTGTTGTGGTGCTCAACAAAAAGGTTCGGCTAATGTGGACAAATGTTACCTGGATTCAAAAATGTTGATACTGTATATTGTTTGAATTCTCCTATTTAGTATACCTTTTTGCCTAGATTTAACATAATATTTCACAATTAAGCTATATACAATGATATTGTGTAGGTTGAAGCTATTCAACTAGATTTTCTTGCTCTTTAGATTAAAAAGAATCCAGTATGGTTCCTTTCCAGTTTTCATCTGTGTTTGCTGAATTCTGACCTGAATGGTTGTTTTTATGTATTTTTTTTCTTCTTTGGATGGCTAGCTATTTGATTAATTGTGGATAAAAGCATGATTATACAGCTCATATCAAATTTTCTTTTGTAAATAGCTCATCTCATTTTTGTGAGTGGTTGCTGTACTATACTTTATCTTATGCAATTCTTTTAGCTTTGTCATAAGATTATCTGATCAAACGATTTTGATTTACAACCCATGTGTTTTCAAAGCTAACTTATTTGGAACATTCCTGCACTGTATAGGTTCATCTTGTTTGCAATAAAACTTTAGCTCTGACCTAAACTTATCTGATTGATCTATATCATGTGATAATCATAATTGAATTAAATGCTGATTTGTTTGGTATGGCAGTTTCATTGTATCGTTTTCAAATAGAGCTCCAGATCCAGAAAAAGATAGTGCTGCGGTCCAAGAGTTTCTTGCCAGTATGGAAGGAGCTTTCAGGGCACATATGCTATGGGCTGGTAGCTCAGAGGAGGAACTTGAAAGTGCTGGTGAGGTAAGATGTCTGACTATTGAAGTAAGACTGCTATATAGCTACAGTATTACCAAGGTTCAAATAATCTAACTGAAACCTTAGCTTCTTTTGAAATTATAAGTGCACTTTTGGTTCATGAGTTCATTTTGAAGCTAAACAACATCTCGAATGGGTTGTTAGGAAATTAATGCAAATAAAGATCAACATGTGTGCACAACACAAGCAAAGATATTTAACAAGGTTCACACCAAATTAGGGTTGCATCCTCGGGCAATGATGTACAGAGAATTCACTACGATGAACAATTTAGAAATTATAGAGAGGGAGAGAGGTGGCTATATGAAAATTCATAAGTACTGCCAGACCGCCAAAAACTCTATGCAACGCACATTGTTCTAGGAAATGGTTCTAGTAATTAACTGCGAACTATTAGATGGGTACAATTCAAGACAACCCAACATGAATTTTATATCAATCAATGTGAAGCTGTTATGAGTTATCTAAGGTGTACTTTTGATGGTGGTTCAACACATTTCCTAAAAGATGGCATTTTTATAAATAATTTTGATATAACATGGAATTGTGGGGTTTGACATGGAAAATACCCCACAACTATTTCTAGTTTTCAGTTATATAATTATAACTTATATTCCAGCCAACTTTCTTCATGCTTACTATCAACGTCCAAATCTTATTGGTGCAATTTCTTTAAATCTAATGCTGATTCCTCATTTGCATAGGGTCGTGCTAATGCGTAATGCATTTTAATTATGTAATCTATTACTTTTTAGTGCTACTTCAGCACTTTTTTATGATCTATTCTGTGTAGGGATTGGAAAAATATGTCATGACAAAACTTTTTAATCGCGCATTTGCTTCACTCCCAGAAGATGTGCAACGCGATGAGGAGCTTTTTGAGAAGATGGCTCTATTACAGCAATTTATTAGACCAGAAAACCTAGATATAAAGCCACAGTTTCAAAATGAGACATCTTGGCTGGTGAGTGGAAGATAGCCTTGTGCCAGACATACTTACGTTGGTGATGAAACATTTTTCACACAAAAGAGGATAAACCTGCATTGAAGAAGCATCTTTCCTGCATATGATTTACTTCCATGATAGCTTTATTGGTAGCTTTATATGGAAAAATATACAGTATTGTAGTTCTGCTACTTAATCATGCTTTTTTTAACTGGGAAGTGAAAGCTTATGTAAGTCTTGAAATTGCATGCACTTGAAGTAAAAACTTTAAAAGCAAGTCATTTTTTTCTTTTAGATACAAGGAATTAATATCTTTGGTCAGATTCGGATAGAACTTTATGATCGCTGTGATTCGATAGTTCAGATTTTGACATGGTAAACATTATTTGATGTATATTTTGCAGTTGTTAGTCTATTTTCTGTTTTAATTTGTAGGGATAATCTTTTGGAAAGGATAATCTTTTATCAAATCTAACAAGCACAGACCTTATTGCAATAAATCTCGTTACTTTTTTTGCTTTAAATTTTCTATCAGATTAAGTAGAAATTTCAATATGATCTACACTTAGTTGCATAGTCTCGACCCAAAAAACTAGTTAGTATAGAATAACTGGATGAAATTAAAGATGATCCATTTCCACACTTTCATATTCCATATGGTTGTTGCTTATTGAGCATTCTTGCTATGATTCTTAGACTCGCTAGCTTCTTACATGATAGTACAAAACCTTAAAAGATCTGACTGAGGTTGTTTGGATGAGATGATGTTGCTGAGTTTAATCTGTTTTGCTTTTTTTTTTTGGGAGAAGTGTGGAGTTTCTCTTTGTCAATTCTGACAAGAAGTTAGCAATGCCTCAAAAAAATAATTTTTTTTCCTTGTGAGTTACATTTACTGGTTTTCTCCTGCAACTGTATCTTTTATAAAACAATCAGGCTGATGAATCTCAGATTTATTTGAAGCCAACTTATGTGCTTCTTACAATTTCAGCTGGCACAGAAAGAATTGCAGAAGATCAATATGTACAAGGCTCCCAGAGATAAACTTGTTTGTATCCTCAATTGTTGTAGAGTCATCAACAACCTACTGTTAAATGTTTCAATTTCATCAAATGAAAATCCACCTGGAGCAGATGAATTTCTTCCAGTTCTTATATATGTAACAGTAAAGGTAATTTTATGTTCTTTAATCACTGTCCAACTGGAATGAAATAGTAGTTAATTCATGATATATTTTATCTTTTTTGTACACTAACATGAAGTTTTTTTTTTTGCTGCAGTTGTCATATATGCTACCGTATTAGCTTACTTTTGGTCCAAATTTGACACATTCTAGGCTTGTTAATATGAGGATCGGTACACTTAGTGGATGCTATATATGCTAAATATTTTGAACTATGCAAGTTATACTACGCAATGCTGTCGATATGATGTTTTGTTTCTGGAAGATTTTTTTGTGATAATGATGTCTGGATTATGGCTTTCAGTTAGAGCCATCTATAGTCAGAAATTAGAATCATGAAGTATAAGATTAAAAGTATTAGCTCAAGTATATTGTGTATAAAGTTTGCTTTTCGCAGCTTCCTTATTGTTTCCAAAATATCTGAAGGACATCCACTGTCATATAAACTAACGTACTAACATTGTTTCCTTGAAATCAAGGTCACAATTGTTGTTTGAAAATTTGTACGGCCTCATCAAACCTTTGTTAACTCTCCCACTCCTCAATCCAAGCTAAATAACGACCAGGCTCAGTTGGCCTTGCACATAAAGGAAACCATATTTTTGTTTAATTTTTAACAGCATAGTGCAAATATTACTTATGTTAGAGAGCATCACTTTTAATAGTGTTGAATGGAGGAGAGAAATTAACCGAAACAATGGAGTTAAGATTTTGTTGTCATTGTAGTGACATTTTTATTTTTTTTGGTTTTTGGTTCTTTATTTCTTGTGGTTTGTTTACTTGCATATTCATCATTGATCTCTTCTTCATAAGCAATACATTGTGTTTTGTGCTAATGACTCCCCATTTTACCTTTTGCCCTCTTGGGAATTGATAACATGAACTTGATTTCACATAGGCCAACCCTCCACAGCTTCACTCCAACCTTGTGTACATACAACGGTACAGACGCCAATCTCGATTGGTCTCTGAAGCAGCTTACTTCTTCACAAACATTCTGTCCACAGAGTCCTTCATATGGAGCATTAATGGTGAGGCCCTTACAATGGATGAAACGGAGTTCCAAAAGAAAATGGAATCATCTCGTGCTCATTTACTTGGCTTGTCGATAAACACAGAGGAAAATAGAAATCAAACAACTGAAAACATCATTGAACATTCAATAGACACATCGAGATCTCAAGGGGAGTCACAGAGCCAAGTATATGTTAGAGAAAATAAGGATCATGAAAAGGCTGAACAAAATGCAAGCAGACCACCTTCCATATCTGATCTAGAGACGAAAGGGGTTGCTGATCTTGTGAAAGAGGATGAACTAACTGAATATTTCAAGGAGTATCCGTATTTATATGCAAGTGCTGGTGACCTAACAGTTGATGATGTTGAAAGTTTACTTAGTTGTTATAAAACATTAGTGCTCAAGTATGTATCCCTTTGCAAAGGGATGGGTAGCAATGCCTCAACATTTCTGGAACTGAGTATTCGAACAGATTCTAAGCTGGAAAATGAGTTGGCTTCCTCAAAAATAGATCATTATTCTCTTGATAATTCAAGCATGGATGTTACTCCAAATGACTCTCTTGCTCATAGAGATGCAAAACTTGAAATACTAGAAGGACATGATGGAAAGGATAAAGGGCCCATAAAATTAAAAGGCAATCTTTCTGATAATTCAACTGTAGCAGCTTTACATCATGCTGAACACAAGGTTACTGAAAAGCAAGATGTTATCCAATAATTCATGCTTTGAAGATCACACATTTACATGGGCATCTCTTCTTTAAGGCTGATGCTAATGCATGTAGTCGGCAGAATACACCATGGCTACATAATCTGAAAAGAGACGGTGGAATTGCCGCTTCCCAAATACATGTTATTTAGCACGAAAGTTGCTATTTACTTGCACCGTTTTGCACGAAGGTCGGGGTATCAGAACCACAGTTGTATGTATCATAATTTCTTTTTGTTCAGTGAGCTTTTGTGTTTGGTTTTTTCTCAATGTTACCTTTTCATTTTGACCCTTTTTTTTTTGGCAATATTTGCTGCAAACATCCAACATCTATTTGAGGCCACTTGACATATTTCAACCAACAGTTCATTGTTTAAATCATGTTGCTTCCACCTTAGCATGATTTAGTGTAATTGATGTATGCAGTTATACTGATTTTGTAGATTGGTCAGTAAATATTTAATGTTCCTTCAAAAAGTTTTAGGTTTAAAAAACCTACATATAATGTTTCGGGATTCAATTGGCACTTAATACAAGCAAATAAGTGGAATGCAATTTCTTTTGATGTTCTAGCAGCTATGATTCACTTTCTATAGGAAATTCTGGAGCAAACCACATACTTTTGGAGATATGAGATACTGGAATGCAATACTTGAGGTTTGAGCTTTTCAAGTATGGAGATTCAGTCTTTCTTTTTTTTTTTTTTTTTGAGGTTGAGATGATGTTTTCAATGCACATATATTTTCAAATTTGTAGATAACTGTATGAGTTGTTTAATTTGTTTATGTGGTAAACAGTGAGAGGTTAGCAATTTCCATGAATTCTTCGCCCTTGACTCTTTAGAAGTTGACTCAACGTTAGAAAATTTAAACCGAACTAAGAAGGTTCTTATATCATCCAATTTAAGGAATGTTATTTCATTTCATAATCAAATGTTAGCCTGAGGTTTCATATCTGACTCAATTGTAGTTTACGACTACTATTTTGGAATATTTTATTTTCATCACGAAATCCTCAAGATCTGTGACATTATGTCCCTAAGTGGTCATATAAGAACATTTGAATCATAACCATTTTCCTTCATTTTTGCAAGGTGAAGGGGATGGTCAAACACTTGGGATCTCATGTGACACTGAGCAAAGCAAGCTTTGAACTATTGCAGGTTTAGTCCCTAAAATCCACCCATTTCTATCGTCATCTACTACATCCCTTCATGTTGAAAAACCTTCTATTCCGTGAGCTTAATCCCAATCATGCCTTAAAGCACAGACCGGCCCTTTTGTGTTCACAAGGTTAAACTCCGCTTTGTTGCTTGAATAGGCGTATTGATGTAGAACGTAGTATGAGGAGAAAGAGAAAAGTAATTAAAAGAAAGGAAATATGAGAAAGAGAAAACTAGAAGAAATTTTATTCAACAATTCAAAATTCTTAATTACAATGATGAGTTTATAACTAATTTGTATCAACTAAATTAAAGAAATTCTAGGTTAATAAAATAAAAGGATAATTATTAATAATCTTAAGTATAATAACTAACTTCTTTTGATTCTCGAATATTTAAATTTTAATAAAGATAAATGTTAAATATCTAATATTTAAATAAATTATTATCATCCTTTAATAATTATATTTTAATTTAAGATTTTTTGGATCTACATTATTTTTGTATATTATCTTTATTTTCATCATTCTCCTTTGTTTAAAGAGAATTTGACTCTATTTAAGTCAGAATGCAAACATAAACTGAGAAGATATGAAGCCAATATAAGATATTTTTCTTTTATGCTCTAAGAAAACTATTGCTCTTTCTCAACATCAATAATCTTAGAAGAGCAAAATTAAGCAAGGCAATGAACTCAAATGATAAAGATAACATCTCATACCAAAATAAATCAAAAAGTAGAAACCAATCTTGTCGACCTTTTAAATCTTATCCCTTCTGAGATTTTCTTGTTCGATAACTTAACTAATGGCACATCTTGCGAGATATTTGGAGATATGATAACTCCATAATGTTTAATTATACTTATAGAGAGTTGATTTTCGTGAAATGGTCAGAGTTGATTTTCTTGAAGAAGTTTGTGTTCATGTAAAACCATACTAGAGCTCATATTTTCGTCATTAATAATTTTATCTTGTTGAGTAGTTGCCTTTTATTTTGCTTCCTTGACAATCTTGTCTGAGTTTTTTTTTCTTTTCATCTCCATCATTCAAGAAATATATAGTATTTGAAGAATCAATACCTTTATATGTCACTAAGATATTTTGTGTTTCATTCAATGAATTACACTTGTAGTAATTATCTCAAATAAATTTATACATTTTTTCATAAGAGTTTTCTTAACTATAGGATTTGCTTTATGGTAATTATATTTCTCAACAATAATATCATGTATTTGTCTTATTAGATCACATGATTAAGCTTTTTCAAACAATCATTTTTTAAAATTTTCATATTTTATTAAAATATTTTAAAATCGCATATTTATTTAGCACCGAGTATCAAAGCAGCTAGATTATCTTCAGTAGTAACTTTCTTCACATTCTAATGTATCTTATACTTTTCAGAAAGTTCATTTGTTGGAACAACAATGTCACGAGAAAATAAATGATCGGTTGCTTCTAGAATTTCATCTCGTTTTAGCCATGAAAAAAGCTGATATTTTGTTTCTCATTAGTGTACTTTGTGGCTGTGGCTTTAATGTGATTTGCTAATACGAAGAATCTTGAAACTTATAATATACAAAAGAACGATAATAATATGCCTCAAAGAATTGCTGATAAAGTTGTTAAACTTGATCATAATATGACTTATAAGAAATGTCTGAATAAATATCATAAAATTTTAATTTATACTATTTTTTTAAAGAAATAATATAAATCTTTTTCAAATGTATTATGTCTGAATGGTGTACGCGGGAAAAACTGCATAGAAAAAGAGCGACTCATGCTTGTGTGTAGACATTCGTGCGGGGTCGTGTCTAGAGCTTTGATACCACCGGATGTTGGATGTATATGAAAAAAAGGAAAATATAATTAGAAGAAAAGAAAGAAAATAAAAAAAATAAAAGAAAATCATAGAAAATTTTAAAGATAATTTAAACTAAAAATTTTTTAAGGTAATAAAATAAAAAGATAATTATTAATAATTTTAAAGATAATAATTAATTTTTTAATATTTTCAAATATTCAAATTTTAATAAAAATAATATTAAATAGCTCATATTTAAATAAATTATTATTATTTAATAATTAAATAATTAAATTTTAATATAAATTTTTTAAATCTCCACTATCCTTGAAATTATCTTTTATCTTCATCACATATCCTACTACTTGCGGTAATTCTTGAAGATAAATCCTTTTAGTCAGTGAAGGCTAATCTCATTGGGGAGGAAGATGTGTATATAAAATAAACTCGAGTTGAGATGTCAAACTTTAACACTAATTCAAGTCGTGTAAACCGTAGCTGAGCAAATTCTTCAAATTTTAAGGTTTTCCCGAGCTTTTACAATGTTTTGGTTCAGTCTAACGATGAAGAAAGTGAAATAGATGAGTGAAACTGTTTAAAATAAATTTTAGGGTTAATTATTCAAAAGTACTCTATAGTTAATCTCTAATTATATTTTACTTTGTAGTTTTTAAAAACTTGTTGAAAGGTTTTTGGATTTAACTGATATAACATTGAGGTTCCCTCGCTGTTAACTTTAATAGATTTTCAATTTTACCCTTAACATTTATTCAAATTTTTAAATTTATGATATTGTAAATTTTCTATTATTACTCACCATCGTCGCTGTCGGCTCATGAGTTCTGGAAAGAGAGTGGAGGGGCGAGCTCGAGCAGCTCGCCACCCTCTGCGCATGCGTGCTTGCACGGGAGAGAGAGATAGCAATAGAAAAAGAGAGAGAGAAGAGAGACTAGAGGAGGGAGGAAAGAGTGTGTGTGTGGAGGGGGCCGAGCGAAATAAAGAGAGGAGAGAAAAAGGTAGAGGTAAAATAAGGTATTCAAAATTTTAAAACAGTATATTTCTTAGATATTAACGAAAATTATCAAATTAAACCTGTTATGTAATAATCATAATTTACAAGAACATTGTTGTAAAAATTTCAAAATAGGCGACGCTGTCGGCTTATGAGTTCTGGAGAGAGAATGGAGGGGCGAGCTCGAGCGGCTCGCCACCCTCTGCGCATGCGTGCTTGCACGGGAGAGAGAGATAGAGATAGAAAAAGAGAGAGAGAAGAGAGACTAGAGGGGGGAGGAAAGAGTGTGTATGTGGAGGGGGCCGAGCGAGTTGCTGCAGTAAATAAAGAGAGGATGGAAAAGGGTAGAGATAAAATAAGGTATTCAAAATTTTAAAACAGTATATTTCTTAGATATTAATGAAAATTATTAAATTAAATCTGTTATGTAATAATTATAATTTATAAGAATATTGTTGTAAAAATTTCAAAATAGCAACCTTTTAGTAAGTTTGTGAAAACTATAAACCAAAATGTTAATTTTATGTAAGAAAGTAAAAATATTTTATTTTATAAAGTTGATGGAAAAAAATTATTTTATAAAGGCGGTTAACAAGAGAGACCGGTGCAAAATAAACATTCTATGGTGATTGACTTTGTCAACTGCTGTATGTTATGTTTAGACGGCGGTTTACTCCATAAACCGCCGTCTAAATATAAGCCTTTAGACGGCGGTTTACGTTGTGAACCGTCATCTAAGGTTTACACGGCTGTTGAATCAACCAACCGCCGTCTAAACAATTTCTATATCGACGCTGGCCATATCTGATCTAACTCACAGCTGCTCAGTTTATGGAAGAAAAACCTAGATCTAATACAAGAGCTTGCTCGATCCCGGCCCTATACATTCGCCGATGCCGGATCTAGCACGTCGACGCTGGATCTAGCACGCCGACTCTAACTCACAACTGCTCAGTTTACGGTCTAATACAAGAGCTTGCTCGATCCCGGCCCTATACATTCGCCGACGCCGGATCTAGCACGCCGGTGTTGGCTCTAGCACGCCGGTGTTTTCTTCTTCTTCGTCTTCGGCCACCGATCTACTTCTTTACCTTTTTCTATTTTGTTATTATTTTTTCAGGTTGATTGCAAAAAAGTTGGATTCAACAATTTCAATTGTCGTTTCTGCTTAATTTCACATAAGGTAAATTATATTTATTCCGTTTTTTTCAATCATATTTATATGTTAACATTCAAAATACAGTCAAGTGGCGGTTGCGATATATATTTTAGAAAAACCTAGATCTAGTGAATTCCTTTCTGTACTAATGCGCCTGTTTAACTTAAAGACCTCAAATGGTTTTTTCTTTTTCTGTAATTTTTCATTGATCAACTTATGTTACTAATATAATTGCAGCTTAACGGCGGACCAATCATCCTCTACAACCTCGAAGAAAAAAAGAGGCTTGACTCAATTATTGAAATTGACAACAAATAAAAAGAATACTGAAAAATTAACAATTGAGATAATCAATGGCTTACCAGTACCTGGGAGAAACATAGATCAGTTGATGAGTTATTTGGGAGTCGTAGTTCGACATAAAGCCCCTATCTCATGCATTAACTGGCGTGAAGTCCCAGAATCAAATAAATAGTTAATATGGGAACAAATAACGGTAAGATATTTTTTTATTTTTTTGAAAAAATATTTAAGTTTTTAATATTTTTATTATTTTTCTTGCAGAATATATTTGATGGAGTGGATGAGCTGCATGACAAATTATTTGTTCATATGTGGAAGATGTGGAGGACGTGGAAATCATTTATGTACAAGAAATTTGCCGAAGAGAAAGATAAAGAAGCTCGATATGTTATTCCTGATGACTATAATTTTATATCCTAAAAGGATTGAAATTTATTTGTCAACTATCATACCTCTTAAAAATTTCAAGTAAATATTTCTTTTGAAGGCATATGTGTTATTTGAAATTAATAATTATAATATATATTATTATCTTATATAGAATAAAAGTCGCAGAGCTGTAAAGAGGGCAAAGAGTCAGAAATTCCATCATACTATCTCGAGGAAAGGTTATGCAGGATTGGAGCAGAAAATGGTATATCAACATACTAATATTTATTTTTTATTTGTATTTATGATGAAATATGATTATTTCTATAATCTTATTTTGAAAAATTATTTTGTAGCAAAAAGAAATTGGAACTGAGGATACTATTCCTAGGTCAGACCTATGGAAAGCTGCACACAAGAGAAATGATGGTCGTTACATCAATGCAGCCTCTGAAGAGCTTGGGATCAGAATTGTAAGTAATTTAAATTTTACATATTATAATTGAATATGTATATTTATTATAAATTTAAATTTTTTTATTTATGTATAGGATGAGTTGGTCACACAGGCTACCCAAGGCACGATTCACCCTAAAAGTAGGAGTGATCTATTTGCTTTGGCGTACGAGGAGCCAGAGCATTCTGGAAGAATTAGAGTTGGAGAAAAATTTCAGACAATAACCTCCTATTTTAAAGATAATAGGAGAGAAAAATTATTTAGTTCTACCACTGCAGCTGATATTCAGCAGTTGAGAGATGAAAATATTAAACAACAACGACATATCTCTCGCCTTGAGGAAGATATGACAATATTAAAAGAAATAGTAATGAGAGGATACGGGTCTACTCAGGCAAGTCCGATGGCAAGCGTATCAGATTCTGTTATGGGAGGCAACCCTGCAAGCCCACCTCTTGTATTAGCTGAGGTATTATTATACATGATATTTATATATATATTTTTATTTATATTATGATTATAGTTATATTCAGTAAATTTATATTACAGGGAATACATTGCTTGATTACTTCAACTCCCAATAATGTGATCGCCCATGGGACAGTGGTGAATCCATTGGTTTCTATTGCACACACTTTATCAATGGGCGAGGAAATTTGTACCGTTCTTGTTAATCATGTAATTGATGAGTCTGCTAGACTCACTTTTTCAGTTGATGATAGGATAACAATTGGTGAAGCGTTAGGATATATTATTCCTTGGCCTACTTCGCTTGTTCTTCATGATAATCAGGTATAATATATTATTATAATATTATAATTTTAAAACTTTTTGGTTATTAATTTCTTTTTTCTTTCAAATTAGTGAATAAAAACTAAATCTGCTGGAGCGCAACGTAATGGGAAATCAGTAGCAAGTCAAAGTAAAATACTTAATATAAGTAATATTATTTACTATCATTTGAATTTATCATATATATAATATGACTAATAATTTTAACTTTATATAAATTATGTACAAGAAGAAGATCAGATTCCATTGCCATTTTTAAATAAGATGTTAGAACATGCAGAATATACATTAACAAATGAGGTGTTAATGTATATTCTCATTCCTGTTGATATTTACGGGTATGATAAACAATTATTATTTAATAAAAATGAGAGTATAGAGTTTTGCATATTCAAAAGAATTGGCAAGGCGATGATAAGTTCTTACATTGGGTAAGTATATATATATATATATACCGGTCTTGGAAGAAGGCATAGCGGCGTTTATTGGCTATATGTATTATGTACATTAAAATTGCTGTTGAAGAAATTTTTAATTTTCATATTATTATCTACATGTAGGTGTTTATATAATCAAATAAGAGCAGACATCAATTTGCGAGATAGATACTGCTTTGTGGATCCACAAAGCATTGCAGGTTTTATAGATAAGAATCAATGTACAACCGCATTGGGAAACAGAATAATGGAGTCCAGTCCAAATTCGTTGGCTATTATTCCTTATAATAGTGGGTAAGTTTTAACAATATAATATTTCAAGTATATTGAAAATTTATAAGTAATATTATTTAATTATTTTAACAAGAATCATTGGATGTTGGCTGCATTGGATCCATATAAATTATGCATATATTGGATGGATCCTGTCGGGCAGCCTTATCGCCAACAATTTAAATCTATGATCGATCGGTAAGTAAATATTTAAATTATATTTTTTATAAATGATAATTGTTTTATTGTGTATAAATATTTTGTGAATTTTGACAAGTAGATGATAAATTTTTGTATGACTCATCTTCACAAAAAAAAAATTACAATTAAATTAAAGAATGTATAGGTATTTAGCATATATTTTTCAAATTAGAGTGTACATATTTTAATAAATAAATTATAATATTCTTAATTTTGTGTTTAATTAGTGTCCAAGGTAAGACGATGATATTAAGTGTGGATATTATATACTTATGTATATACGCCACATTGTACTTGCAGGCTTATCAGAAATACCACTTACTGTACGTGGTCTAGCACATTTATTTAAAAATTAAATTTTTAGTTGTAATAATTAATTTTTGATCTGTAGTTGATAGAAAATAAGACCCAGTTCAGTAATGGTGAATTGGAAAATAATATTCGTGAACCACTGACAGCATATATATGGAACAAATGGAAATTATGGGATGGTATAATATTTCAAATTACACTCTAATTGCTTTAATTATTTGTGTGATAATTGAAAATTCATAATTATTAATCTAATTTGTAGGTGTACACCGCAGAACATGAAAAAACAATGATGAGGCCTTCTGACTTGAACAAAATGGAGGCAGAGATAATAGAAAGGTAGATGTTAGCACGTGAGGAGCGGCCATAGCAAAGGAAGAAGGTAACTTTTTTGTGATGTATGCATTGTAATTTATCAAACTTTAATCTTTTTCAGAACATATATGTAACTTTTTGTAATTCAAGATATGTAATTTAAGTGCTCCTTATCATCTCATAAGATATGATGAAGGTAGAGATAATAGGGAAATAGATGTTAGCGTGCGCGGAGCACCCATAGCGGAGGAAGAAGGTAACTTTTTTGTGATGTGTGCATTGTAATTTATCAAACTTTAATCTTTTTCAGGACATATATGTAAATTTTTTGTAATTCAAGATATGTAATTCAAGTGCTCCTTATTATCTCATAAGATATGATGAAGGCAAAGATAATTGAGAGGCAGATGTTAGCGCACGGAGAGTGCCCATAGCGGAGGAAGTAGGTAACTTTTTTGTGATGTGTGTATTGTAATTTATCAAACTTTAATCTTTTTTAGGACATATATGTAATTTTTTTGTAATTCAAGATATCTAATTCAAGTGCTCCTTATCATCTCATAAGATATGATGAAAGCAGAGAAAATTGAGAGGCAGATGTTAGCGCGCGCGGAGAGCCATAGCGGAGGTAGAAGGTAACTTTTTGTGATGTGTGCATTGTAATTTATCAAACTTTAATCTTTTTCAGGACATATATGTAATTTTTTTGTAATTCAAAATATGTAATTCAAGTGCTCATCATCATCTCATAAGTTATGTAATTCAATCACAGGAGATTAAATAGGGGATGATGGAGAGCTTGTAGAGCTTAATCATCGAACAGCTCTTCTGATGATTTCTTAATTGTTGTTTTTGGTTTTGATTTTCTCAGTTGTTGTGCTTTTCAGCTGCTGTTGAAAACTCTTTTGTTATTTGTATTAATATTATTATTGTGATTCTCTTGTATATGTGAGCTGATCATCAATATGAATTAATGATATGCATTGTGATTCTATTGTTAAATGTTGTTATTGTTTACAGCAGAAATTTTCAATTTATCCTATTTTTTTATTTAAAAAAAAAACACTATAGAGGGTGGTTGATAGTGTCAACCGCCCTCTTTGCTCCATATAGACGGCGGTTTCCATGAAAAAATGTCGTCTGTAGTATTAGTATCTTGGAGAACCGCCGTCTATATAGTATTTATTACGGCGGTTAAAAACCGTCGTAAAACGGCTATAATCTTCTGCGGCGTTCAAATAAACAGCAGTTGCGATAGATATTTTAAGGCGGTTTTAAACCGCCGTAAAACGAGTTTCCTGTAGTAGTGGATTCTAAATCAATCCATGCATGTGATCGAATTTAACATCTTCTGAGAATAAAATATGAAAAAAAAGAATGAAAGCACTCAATAAATTAAATAAGATACCAAATAAGGTGATCTTCCTGCTATCAAAATAATAATAATCAGGTGATCGTCTCAAAAATCTTAGAGTAGGAAGTAGTAACAACTCGAGCTAATCATCTTAGCAACTCATGTCTCAAACGTTGCAATAATTAATAGAGAACACAAATATCTACTAAAGAGTATGAACGGAAAAAGAACTCAAATTTTATTCATAAATTACGTGCCTTAATTAGGCTTGCATAATTTTTATTTATAAAAAATAAGAGAAACAAAATAATAAAATAGCCAAATAAATTTCGGATGAGAACTCTGGTTCGGTGTCTATCCAACCGAATTATGCTGAAATTCATCAGAAATATGCTAAAAAAATATTTTTTATTGTTAGAAATATGCTAAAATTGGTTTTATTTTTATTTTGCCATAATATAGATAAGCTTTCCAATTGTTAGATAAGCACCCATTTTAAAGTGATTGTTAATTTTCAAACTGCTAAAACATGTTTTTCACAAAAATACATGTGAATTTTTATAGTCAATCGCTGTAAAAAAAAATAAATTTTTTACAATATATAGTTGATTTAATCAACCTTTACAAAAGACTTTTTACAGCGATTGTCTGAGAGAACTAAAAGAGTTGGCTTTTTACAATAGTTGACTAAGTCAAGTATTGTAAAAAGTCATGCTCTAATTTCAAAAATAGATTGATTCGGGCATACGGTTATCTCTCTCTTGCTTTGTATTGTAGTGGATCACTCGCCATTTCGCCCTCTAGCCTGTGAGTGAAAACTCCGATGACCTTGACCTTGATCGATAATGATCAGTGAAGTCGTCTTTGCTGGCTGATGTCTTCACCACTAGTAGATCTAAGTTTTTAATTAGGTGGGATTTTAATTTCTTTGTTTACCTCTTCCACCTCTCTTACTACTTCTTTATTTTCTCCTCTTTGCTAGTAGCTAGATCCAAGATGTTTCATCTTTCTTATTCTTCCTGTGGTTATCATGTAATATCTATGCTAGTGAATGAGTTATTTTAATATAATATTATGAATTAGTGTAAAAATATAGTTTGATGAAATTTGTTATGTTTGTAATCAGTTTTTTTTATATAATATTGTATGAATTTTGTAATATGAAAGTATTGCTAACTATTGTGTTTCTTATTAGTTCATTGTGCATGCATGCATGTAAAGTAAATAGGAATGGATAAATGTTAGTTTAAGTTATTTTTAATAACATAATATTAATTTTTTTAAAAAAATTAAGCTTATATAGCAATTGTTCTGATTAATTAACCGCTATAAAAAGTATATTCTATACAACTGCTGTAGTTTAAGACAACTGCTATGTAAAGTATGTCTTTTATAGTAATTATTTAAGACAGCTACTGTAACATCCTATGATCTCAAATAGTAGAGGCGTCATTTGGGGTAAAATCGTGAAGCTAATGATAGAAAACTCCGTAGTTAAACGTGCTTAGGGTGGAGTAGCACTGGGATGGATGATCTTCTGGGAAGTGCTCAAGTCACACAGTTTTCTTAAAGCTAAAGCGTATAATGCCTCTACAATGAGATCACGGGATGTCACAGCTGCTATATAAAGTATACTTTTTGTAGTGGTTGTCAACCACTGTAAAATGTATATATGTTTTACAATACCTTTATATACAATAGTTGCTCTGATAATTTTTACAGCGATTTTGAGCTGATATAAAATGCCTGTTCTGTGCATACCACTTTAATATATAACTTGAAACTAATTCTAACAATCAAAACGGCTTTGAAACTAACTGACACAGAAGCAATGTAACTACGGATTAACTTGTAGTGGAGTTGTTTGGCTTCAGTATTAAAATAATATCGAATTAAATACTATTTAAGTAAAGGGGCATTTACATATATACCTCTTAAATCATCTTAAATTACATATTAAATTCCTCATTTTTTAATTTTACAACTTAACTCCCTAAAATATCCAAAAATAAAAACTAGTAGAATACATGTATTTATAAATATATTTATAATATTTGTATATACATATTATTGGTAATAAGCATCCAAATAATTATAAATCAGCAAAAAACATCCTTTAAAAATCTTGAGAAAGACCTAAATATGTTATTTTTGGATGATTTAGGGGATTAAGTTGTAAAATTAAAAAATAAGGAATTTAATATGTAATTCAAGATGATTTAAGGAGTATATATGTAATTCTCTCTTAAGTAAAATATGAATGAATTTTGAATAAGTTTTAAATTTTAGATATTTTGCTTGCCGTTGTGTATGCATAAAAGATATCTTAAATACAAATTGGAAAAAGCTGCTGCATATGCCCTTGAATTTTTTTTTAGGGACATTCATTTTTAAAGCTGTCTTTATTATTTATTTCGCCTCGAAAATAAATATTTATATTTATTATCCATAATTTTGATGAATAATTAAAAATTTTCTCAAATAAAAAATGAAAACAATTTTTTAAGGCATCTTTTAGAAGTTGATAAAAGTAAACTTTTTGAGTTAATTAAGATAATTTATTTAAGTTGAGGGTGAAATATGTAAATATCCATCTTTAAAATGTTAAATAAATATACTAATAACAACAACAATGCCATGTAAATATTCTTTTTATATATTAAACCCAAAGAACATTAGAGATATAGGAATAATTAATGAGATAGTAAAAGTGAAAACTTGGATGCCCAATAATAATATGAAAATTGAATCACTCACTCGTGATAACAACATAATAATTGATTTTATTTTACATCACACAAAATTACAATAAAAAGAAAAAGATAAACTACTAATAGATCTCTATAGTGTATCCATAATTACATTTTAACATACGCATGTTTTGAAATCTTTCATTTAAGTACCCATTTTAACATTATAGAAATCTATTAGATCTCTATTTTGCTTTATTTTTGGGTCCTTATTTTAAATTAAATTAACTTAAATTTTAGATTTTCAAAACGTACGATGAAGCAGCATGTAATTATAGATAAACCATCAAGATGTATTACTTATTTTCCCAAACGAAAATCCTCGTCAAACTTTAATTTTATGCGAACAAACACACCATCGGTAATATGAATTATTATTTTATGAAAAACACAAACAACTGACTAATAAATTGATCAATCATAATTTAGAATTTTATTCACTGTAGATTAATGTTAATCTACTAGATATATGATTCAGCAGATTATTTTGTGGATTAAAATTAATCTGCTGAATAAAAATTCTAAATTATAAATATTAGTCAATTTGTTTATTATTAGGAGAGGTACTGCAGAACTAGACTTTTAGGTCCTATTTAGCGCGAGGACCAAAATGATACTAATTTAAAAAACATTAATAATAATAATAATAATAAATAAATTTTTTAATTATTTTACACAAATTTTAATATAAAAAAAATATTATTTTTTCACATACTCAATAATTTTTATTTAAATATCAACTTTATTCATATCCTAGATCGAAATACTTAATTCGAGTATTTTGATTTAGGAAATAAAATAGAGATATTTTTATTAAAAATGATTAAATTTATAAAATAATATAATATTTTTATAAATTAAAATTTATGTAGAATAATTAAAAAATTTATTTAATATTATTATTATTTTTTATATTTAAATAAGTACCATTTTAATCTTTATTTTAGTTCTTGCGCTAAATGGGCGCTTAATATTTAATGTTTGTAATTAAATTTTAAATGCCGAGATAACGGAGTACTCACGGCTCGCCAACTCTCTTAAAGTTTTGTAGGCATCCATTGGCAGATTGAGGACGACCATCACCTCGTATTGTGCATGTTTTGTAGGTGCGTGGCCTTGAAAGATCAAACGGTAGTGGACTACACGATCTTGGTCGTTTATCTGCATGACAGCCAAAATCACTACCTTAAGTACGAGGCTGAAGTGACGACGGTAGCCGAACAGTTTTGTAGCTGCGGTGCAGATAGACCACTCGTCTCTTCTAGGCACTTTAACCCAAGGCCGGACCGCCCTAGGCATTGCGGCCATGGTGGCGCAAAGTAGGAGCAGAAGCTGGAGCAGGAAGAAACGACCACCTGGAGCCATGGACGCCCAGCTAATTAGATAGTGTGAGGGGCCGAGAAAGGCGAACGAGCTGGCTCTTTATATAACAATAATTTAACCTGCTTCACTTCACAATTTTATTTAGGGGGGGCGTTTGGTTTAATTTAGTGTTATCTTCATGTTATGTTATGTTATGTTATCTTTAGAAAGTGATTATTTGGTTTAATGACATCTTTAAATAACATTATAACTAATTACAAAAAATACCATTACATGCTAACATCTAAATGTCACCTCAAATCGGGCGACATCTCAAGATAACACCATTAATTTGTTATTATTATAATGTCAATAATTTCTAACTAAACAAAAATAATTTGGATGACATTGATATTTTCTAATGTCATAACATTTAACCAAACAAATGTCCATTGATGAATAACAATGACATCTAAATAACATTAACATTAAGATAACATTGAACCAAACGCCTCCTAAATTTGATCGGTGCAACGTTAATAGTGGGCTTCACTCAATGCTAACGTCGAGGTCCCCTATTGGCCGGCCGGCCTCCTGAATTCATTGCTAATTGTCAACTAGG
The DNA here is from genome assembly GCA_002786265.1 of Apostasia shenzhenica. NCBI lineage: Eukaryota > Viridiplantae > Streptophyta > Magnoliopsida > Asparagales > Orchidaceae > Apostasia > Apostasia shenzhenica. The sequence goes on along the minus strand of KZ451948.1, from coordinate 1,122,879 downwards.
AAAGGGATCAAAGCCAAAATGGGTGAGGACACAAAACAGCCAGCCCATTTTTTGGTCCTCATGTGGCCTCCATGCGTATGTCATTATCTTTAAAAAAAAAAATTATTATTTATTCGAATAATATTATAAAACTTTCATAAGTAATCATAATTATTAAATTATTTAAAATTTTTTATGATAAATCATTTTTTTTTTATCAAGAAAGTTAACCGCTCTTACAAATATTTCGTCAGCCTACTTGAAAGTGATGTATAAGTAAATACAGTTTTAAAAGTGAAATACATATATATATATAAATACTCCTTAGAAAAAAAGAATTGATTTTTTTTTTTTTTTTAAATACTATAATTTCTCCTGCTCCAATTAAGAATTATAGTGGTGTGGATTCGAATCTGGAACCCTTTAGATAGATTCAAGTAAGCTTTCTCCCCACTAGAATTGGAGAAGCTCCACCAAGTTCCTAGCGACTATTATGTTAATAAAACTATTTTATTAATTTTCAAGTGACAACTTTTTTAAAAAGGAAATGAACTAAATTTTTAATTTTGATTTTCATTTTAAAAAATATATTTTGAAATTTATTTAGCTACTTTGCAATTTCCTTTAACCGTTGCGATAATTACAGCAAAATTTGTTAAGAAGTTAAATAAACATAAAATGCTTAAATTGATTATGCGTGACAAGTTAATAAAATAATAAGTTTTTATAAGAAATAAAATAATTATTGGATGAATTTATTATAGGAAAAAGATAATTTTTAGGAAAGACAATTTTTACTGGATCCTATTTAATCCACTCCGATTAGCCCCTGATGAAACGAGTATGGTCATAAAGTTGAACCTGCAATTCGCGACTCCCTGCTCATTTTGAGGCAAGGCGAGTTTTAGTATAGCACAATGATATTCGTCCCAACCCATAATTAATTAATTTAAATTATATAATTTTAAGAATAAAATGATTAAAAAAATGCATTATATTCTCATTTTGATTTAAAATAAATCATTATGGATATAGTATATAGTGGGGTGGGCGGGGCAGGGAAGGGTGAAATTGATAGAATATGGAATGGTAGAAAGGAACCATAACGGGATGAGGCGGAACGGGAAAGGCACAAGTTATGTGATAAGAGGGAGGGACAGGAAAGGGCAGATATATGAGTAATGGTTAAAAGATTGTGAAGCGGGTTTGAGTTTTGTAAAACTCAACTCATATCTGTTCTGTTGTCATTTCTAATAATTATATCATGATATTTTTGTTTTAAACAAACAACAACAACAACCAAGCCTTAATCCCACTAGGTGGGGTCGGCTACATGAATCCTTTGTTTCCATTGCACTCTATCAGTTACCAAATTCTTATCTAAGTTTAAGTAACTAAGATCACTCCTTATAGTTTCTTGCCATGTCTTCTTTGGTCTCCCTCTTCCTCTTTGTACATGGGCAAAATCCAGTAACTCAATTTTTCTAACTGGAGCTTCAATTGGCCTACGATTTAGATGTCCAAACCATCGAAGCCGACTTTCTCTAAGTTTATCCTCAATTGGTGCAACACCAACTTTCTTTCGGATATACTCATTTCTCATTCTATCCTTTCGTGTATATCCACACATCCATCTTAATATTCTCATTTCTGCAATATTTATTTTATTTGTATGTTTCTTCTTTGCAGGCCAGCATTCAG
>KZ451948.1:1099329-1118902 GCA_002786265.1 Apostasia shenzhenica | reverse complement strand
CTTATTTTTATTCTTACCAGAGTACCAAAGTTTAAAACCTAGGCCATCAATTTCCTTAGCTTTCTCTCCAACCCATTTTGTTTCCTGCAGTCACAAAATATTAATCTTTCTATGAATCATAATATCCACCAACTCCATTAGCTTGCCCGTCAGGCTGCCTATATTCCAAGTTCCTAATCTAATCCTACTTACTTGAGTTCTACTATGATGGACTAGCTTCTTTACCCGCATCCGTCCATGATGTGGGGACCCTTGCTCATTTTTCACTACACCCGGGCGCCGATGCAGCGGCCCTTGCTCATTTTTCACTGTATTCAGGCAATACAGCGCGTCGCTTCCAGGGAACGCCCTAGCTTTAACGCAATTTTCTAAAGGATTCATGTTATGATTGATTCGACAAGTTTTACGCTAGCTGCCTAACGCAACCTTCCGCGTTTCTCATCCGGGACTTGGGACCCGACAACGGCGCGTTGATATTTTTGTTTTAAGATTTATGAAAATTTTAAAATAAAATTAGTTATATTTTGAGATGTATATAGGATGTGAAATAAAGTTGATTTTAATGATTGAATTCATATATGATTTGATATATTATTAATCTCATATTAAAATTTAAGTATAATGTAAATTATAAATTTCGTTTTAATTTAATTAAAGGTAACTCTGGAAAGACAAATTTTTTTCAGTAGTAAAAAAAAACTGTTACCACCTATTGCATATACATTTAAGATATTATTATTATTATTATTATAAAATCCTTTCGATCAGCTGCTTTCTAACGATGAATGAACCAAATAATAATAAAATATGAAAAATGCGACTTAACTGTAATGATTAAAATTAGCATGTAAACACTCTTTAATCTTAGGGACCTATATATAATTAATATCCAAAAAATTTTATGGAACCGAACCGAATCAATTCATTTGAAACGAACCTGTAACATTAAATACAATCAAAATTTAAAACATAATTAATTGACTAATTTTACATGAATTTATAGTTATGGATGTGTTTGTATTGATGATCATTTCTTTTTGTTTCATATATTCAAAATTACATATATTATATTACACGTATGTTTAAAATTTTGAATAATACTTGCATGTCATTTTCCTTGAGTAGCTTATTTTTAAAAATATTACATAATATTCAAAATTTTAAATGTCATATATGTGAATGGTCAAGTCCCTTTTATTTTAATCTAAATTATAAGATCTCGTCGAAGTTCTTGAAAGTTTAATATATTTCTCTAGATATTTAATATTAAAGATATAAGTTAAATGCCACAAAAAAAGTTGAAATTTAATTTTAAAAAGCACTATATTAAAAAAAGTTTGAAAGTGCTAATTAAATTTTTAATAATTTAATTTTAGATTTTTTTTAAAATTTCAAACTTATTAATAAAATAAAATACCTATTAAATTTGATATGCCAATTGGCATGACAAGAACAGGTCTTATTATTATTGTGATGGTTTTATCACCAAAAAAAAAAAAAAAAAAATTTGTCATGGTGAGATCTTCATGCTAAATCATGACATCTATTTCTTCTAATTTCCCTTTTAGCTAATACAACTCTATTAGCCTGATTGGCTTTAGAACTATTTTGGTCCTCCCCAAAATCAAATAATACTAAAATAAATAATACTCTAAATAAATATTTAATATAAAAATATTTTATTTTATTTCACGTACTTAATCATTTTTAGTAAAATTATCAACTTTATTTCTCATCCTAGACTAAAATATGTCATTCGTTAAATATGTGAAATAAAATTAACAATTTTATTAAAATTAATTGAATATATAAGATAAAATAAAATATTTTTATATTAGATTTTATGTCGAATATAATAAAAATTTATTTATTTGTGATTATTATTATTATTATTTTAATAGTATACCCTTAGCATTTTTCTCGTAACCACATTAGGGTTTCTTTTAGTTGACAAAAATGTGCTTCGATATACCTAAAAGTAAATTAACATGATTAGATGCAATGTTTGAGATCATACGAGAGGCAAGTCAGGCAACTAATTACGACAACACGATCACATATAATTCATAAACAAATAAACATAAAAATATCTATGAATATATCTTAAGATTTTCGATGCTTAGTTTCAATCGACCATAATATAACAGGCCACATAATAACTGGACCACAAAAAATAATCAACCACAAAGATCTAAGTGTTATGATTTAAAAACCGTTCATCAATATGTAAAATTCCTAAAACCTATAGATTAACATGCAAACATCCTATAATTTTAGGAACCAATATGCAATTTATCATAAAAATAATATTTAACTTGTAGCTTTGCTTTTGAAATTATTGCTTAGTATTTGGATACTTGCCGGCTAAAAATCAACTTGAAGGCTTATTAATTGTAAATAAATTAAATTATTTTTTATTTGAACCAGTCACACAATTTGATGCCATTCTTCAAAAAAAAAAAAAAATTGATGCCATTCTTCACATATAAATTTGAAGATTAATTCAACTCAAAGATTTGTTTAAATTAGGGTTCTAATTGGTCTTTAGAAAAATTTAAAATATAATATTTGGGCAAAAAAAAAATTTAATAAGAAGGAAGTTGCCTTGTAATAATCCAATAATAATTAAAAATTTTAAATTTATAATACAGGTTTTTATGTATATGCCACGATAAAGTCGTCTAATTATATATAAAATACTAAAAATTTATAAATAATACTTGTAATGCCAAACTCGAGATTTCAAGTGCAGGCTACAGGGATATTCCATTAACTTAATATTCTGTTTATAAGAAAATATATATATATATATGAAATTGAATATTATGCCTCTTTTTCGTTAATTAATAGCTAACTTTATTATGATTATTTTAAAAAAAATTAAAATAATTAATATAATTTTTAATTTATTAATCAAATTTATTTAATATTCTCATTGACTTTATTTATTTATTATATATATAAATCTAAAAAATATATATATATATTTTATAAAAAAAATTGAAAAAATTATCATGGCCGACTTGACCGCCAACAAAGCAGAAGCTATAATGAGGGAAAAATTATTTTGCCACTGCTCAAGAGGAATTAGGGGTGGCAATTTAGATTAAATGATCGAGTTTGGGTTAATTTAGTTTTTTTATTCGATTTATTTAAGCTTGACTTGAACGTGACCTATTTATTAAACGAGTTAAGCATTAAGATTTATATCGACCCCATTTATTAAATCGGTTATCCAACCTGAATCACTAACCTATTTATTATAATATTTTAAGATATTAATATTTAATAAATTCAATATTTTTTATTTTAATTTGAACCAATGAAATGATAAAATTTAATTAAGAATATTTAAAATACAACTACAATACAATATATATCTAATAATTAATATTAAAATTAATACTAAAAAGAAAATAATTTTTTTGATAAATGAGTCATAATTGGTCGTCCTGCCTCATCATTCAGGTCCTGGTAGGCGAGGCAAAATTAGGTTAACTCGTTTATAAGCTGTACTTATATAAGTTTGACTCGTACCCGATAGAGTTGGGTTTAGTTCGAGTTGAGTATAATAGTCGGATCAATAATTACCACCTTATGAGAAATAGGTAGCCTCCATGTGTACCCCTACATAAAACCTCAAGGATCACAACTACAAATTGTAATTAGGGGTGAGAATTTGGCTCAAAGATTAATAGTCACTCAATATTTAAATTTATGTTCTGCTTGAATCGAGCACAGTTGGAGTTTATGGAGCTTAGCCATACGCCATGGTCGAATCATATCGACTTTGCTCAATTTCTATTTTTCTAAATATAAATAATATATTTATTTATTTATTATAATTATTTATGACATATATATGTATGTGTTAGATATCGTTAGGACATTTATCACATCATCTTTTAGGTATAGTTAATCTAAATTTTTAAAAATTTATTAAAATATAAAATTTAATTTCTCTCGTTTCTTATTTTTCTCTACTGTAAAATATAAGTATTAATATTTTAAAAAATAAAATAAATAACAAATATATTTTAATTGGCACTAAGCTATAATGCTTGTACAATCTAACAGACTAAAATCAACTTTTTTAAAAAGGTTGAACTAATTTGTAATGACTTTTTGATCTGAGTGGCCTAGATGCAATTTATCCATTTATTTTTTATTTTGAGTGCTACAAGAAATTAGCTTTTAATTTGTTCACCAATACTCCATAAATAAAAAATATACCACCTATTGTATGGACATTTAAGTTTAACTTTTTTAAATTAAATTCTCTCAATCAGCAATTATTTTCTTTTGATCTTTTTTTTTTATATTGCCTTTTGATCAAATTAAACCACCAGCAATGTAGTGATAATAAAAGTACAAGACAAATGTACCAAATAATAATGAAACAAGAAACACATAATAAAAATATAAATATTCAAATGATCATATATGAAGCCTAGAATCATAGAACCAATAACTAATATCCTAAATATTTTATTAAACTAAATCAAATCAATACAATTGGACGAATAAACCAATAACATTAAATACAATTAAAAATTAAAATCTAATTAATTAATTTTATATGAATTTACTGTTGTGAATCTCTCTCTTTACGTATAGAAATTGACATAAGAAATTAGAGACCTGAGAATCAGCGGTACACAAAGTTTTTTGAAGAAATAGTTAGGGTGCAAAAGAATCAAAAATCAATAAAAAAAAATCAAATGTAAGGTGGTTCAGTGTAGATTCCCTTACGTACATCAAAGAGTCTATTGACATGTGGCTCCAGCACTGCATCACAGCCATACACGTGGCGCTCCTTCATCTTGAAACATCATGCATTAACCTTTGAAGTTGTTTGGAGCCTCCAAACCTCGTGAGTGAGGTTTGGGCCCTCCAAACCTTGTGAGTGAGGTTTGGAGCCTTCCAAACATCCTGCATGATCCTTGTTCAAACAGCTCTCCCAACCACATCGGGCATGATGTTTCTCAGCTATACCTATCACTGTTAGCGTGCTCTGACCGCACCGTTTCCAAAGCAGTATGCTTCAGCCATCACGAATCCCCAGAAGTAGTACTAAGATCCAAGAGTCAAGCTCTCTTTACTGACTCTAGTTCCTCTAGTAGCCGACAAGCAGCGTGAACCCAGAGCTTGTCCACCTTCTTTTCTCCGAAAAACCAGGATAAAGCTGCACTATCCGCTACCTACAAATACCTCTGAATAGTCTTCATGAAAGGAGGAGGGAAAGATCCGAGATCACAAATCCAAGAGAAGGAGGACTCGCCCCAGGGAGAGCAGAATCTCTCCTATATCACCTCGTGTAAAACAGGAGTTTGAGAACAAGAAAAGCTCTCTCTTTCTCCTTCTTTCTCTCTCTTCCTCTTGTAAGCTGTTTGTATTAGCCTTCACGGCTACCTCTTTCTATTAGTGAAACTTCTTCGCTGATCGCTCGGTGGACGCAGGGGATTTCCTCCCTGAACCACCTTAAATTATTGTGTGCTCTTCCGGATGCCCCGAACTCTCTCCTTTAAGCCTCAACAATCAGGCTTATACCTCTGCGCGCCGCCATCTCTCGGAACTCTCTCTCTTTTTTGGTGTTTCTTAGGATCCCCTACATCCTACATCAACATTTTCTTGTGCTTTCATTGAGACCCTGGAAAGATGGTGGCCAGAACGCTCAAAACCAACTCCGCTGCTCGCAGTACGCATGCAAGGGAACCTTCCGTTCGGGCACTGGATGACAGAGCTTCGGCCTCAACCTCTTGGCGTCGCGCCGGTTCTACTTATTCCTCCAGGGGCACCCGCGTCTTAGAGCTACAGGGGATGCTGGCGAACCTCACCAACCTGGTCACTGACCTCACAGCCCAACAGACTGTGATCCTTAGGCTGACTCAGCTAGTCTGTGCAGTAGTGCTTCCTCTTCCGCCGGTCGCGGCGGCGCCTCTCCCGCCGGTCGCGGCGGCGCCTCTCCTGCCGACTGCTGCGGCGCCTGCTCCGCCGACCGAGGCGGCTCCTGCTCCGCCGACCGAGGCAGTTCCTGCATCTCTCCCGCCGATCGCAGCTGCTTCTACTCTGTTCCCGTCGATTGCGGTGGTTCTGCGCCTATCTCTACCTGTCGCAGCGACCCCAGCACTCTTCCAGCCGTTTGTGGTGGGCGCACCTCCTTATCTTCGGGAGCAGAGGGGGGCTCCTCCTACTTCGAGAACTCCCTCTGCTCAGGCCTCTGGCTCCTCCCATCCTCCTGGTCAAGATTTTCCCCACCGGGGAACCCCGCAATATGGGCCTGACGCCTTCTTTGGATCTCTTGACTTCAATGTCGCTTTCTTCAACGCCATCCGACAGGCGCCGGTACTGAAGACTTCAAACCGCCACGCTGAAAGGAGCTGCATTCGCCTGGTTCATTAAGCTTCCCAAAGGCTCTATCAGCTCCTACGAGCACATGAAACAGGAACTAATCGCCGGATTCATAGGATGAATCCACGTGGCTCTCTCCGATATGGTGCTAGCTAACATCCAGCAGGGAGAGACGGAGAGCCTACGAAGTTACACTGACCGTTTCTTCGCCGCTGCGGCAGAAAATGAAGACGTCAACCCCACCGCCGCCATACACAATTACCTCAGGGGGCTGATTAGTGGTGATCTATCCAAGTCTCTGCAGCTGGTGAAGTCCAAAAGCTTTCCTGAGCTAATGGCAAGGGCTAGCCAGTTCGTGCTCCTAGAAGACGCAGGAAACGGCACAGTCGATATTTCTGACCCAGAACTGAGCAAAGGGTGAAAAGAAAATATCGAGACATTGAACCTGCGAACCCAAGGGATGGAGAACAGGCCTGATCCTCATCCACACATCGTCCACGATGTTTAATCCACTGGCTTGGTTCTCATTCCCTTCTCCATGATTTTCTGATAACTTTTCAGGATGCTCCATCCTGTAATATTCTGGATTTCTTATTCGACTCACGACATTACAAAATTCATTTCTGGAATTCGTATATTTAGCATCCTGGCTTTCTGGAATTCATATTCTTATGTAATATTCATATTGAGGTATTATCTAAAGAACGACTAGCTTATCTTTTTCAAGCATCGTGCGACAGGTATGATTCTAGCCTCAAACTCTCAAAAATCATACCCGAGGTTCCCGCGCCTCGTTCATGATGATTCATTATACTCACACTCCTACTTACGGAGGTCACTGAGCTTAGTTACGCCTGGTAGGAGACGCAGGCGGGGTCTCCTACCTACATCTGAAACCCTTCCATAAGCCCATCCGGCTAGCGGAAGGTCAGAAGGCCTGCTCGTAACCTTAGGGTAGTCCCTGCTATCTATTCATGATACAGGTCCTTCCTAAGCAGAGTGTCTTTGCTTCCCACTAGGATCTGCCACTCTAATGGGGGTCAGCCCTTGCCTCAAGTACAAACATCGGCTACGATGTTTCAGACGATCAAGTCCTTTTGCATTGGGTCAGATAACTCCTCCTAGGCAAGATCTCCACTACTATTACTACTTCTTTCCTGTGCAAGCACATAAAGGGATATGATTCCAATTATGAAACCCCCGAGGTCAGCCCATGCTTTAAGTACAAACATCGGACACGATGTTTCAGACCCTCCAAGATCTTTTGGGCATTAGGTCAGATAATACTTCTTAGGCAAAATTTCCCCTGTTATCATTACTTCCTTCCTAGGTGGATTTGTGAAGTTCAAAGTTCAAGTTGGGAATATTCTATATGGCTCAAAGACCTTTATTATCAACTTGTTATGAAGGGTTTTCTTATAATAGTCACAATCAGAATATCTGAAACCTCATACAAAGGAATTTATCACACGGATTCAATCAACAAGTTCTGGGACATTATTTAGACATCTGGATTTTTTATGCTATCCCAAAGGTATGATTTCGACCTCAAAACTCTCAACCATCACACCCAAGGCGCCCGACCCTCGTACACGATGGTTAATTACAGCTAACCTTCCATATACAGAGGTCACCGAGCCTAGTTACGCCTGGCAGACGGGGTCTCCTACCTACATCTGAAACCTTTCCATAAGCCCATCCGGCTAGTGGAAGGTCAGAAGGCCTGCTCGTAACCTTAGGGCAGTCCCTGTCAACTACTCATGATACAGGTCTCCCCTAAGCAGAGTGCCTTCGCTTCCCACTGGGATCTGCCGCTCTAACAGGGGTCAGCCCTTGCCTCAAGTACAAACATCGGCCACGATGTTTCAGACGAACAAGTCCTTTTGACATTGGATCAGATAATTCCTCTTAGGCAGGATCTCCACTACTATTATCATTACTTCTTTTCTGTACAGATATGTGAAAAGGAGTATGTCACTGATATCCCCATAGTAGAGATGGCTCTGAGCCTGCTCGTCCATCCTCAGGGTAAGCCCACTTATTCTGTTCTGTCGTCTCTCTAACTTTGTTCTTTCCTCTTTCCTTGCAGGAATCCAAGGGACAGTGAGTAGTGCCAGGGTGCTCCCCTGACTCTGTTCATGTAGACTTTAGGCAGCGTGTTCACCAGTGTCATGATTCGCATGCCAGAACCCACATAAATGTTCGCGCCCCAGCATGCGGGGAGCTAATGTTGACATGTGGCTCCAGCATCACAGCTATACACGTGACGCTCCTTCATCTTGAAATATTATGCATTAACCTTTGAAGCTGCTTGGAGCCTCCAAACCTCGTGAGTGAGGTTTGTGCCCTCCAAACTTCGTGAGTGAGGTTTGGAGCCTTCCAAATATCCTGCAATGACCCTTGTTCAAACAGCTCTCCCAATCATATTGGGCATGATGTTTCTCAGCTATACCTATCACTGTCAGCGTGCTTTGGCCGCACTATTTCCAAAGCAGCATGCTTCAGCCATCACTAATCCCCAGAAGTAGTACCAAGATCCAAGGGTCAAGCTCTCTTTATTGATTCTGGTCCCTCCAGTGGCCGACAAGCAGCGCAAACCCAGAGCTTGTCCACCTCCTTTTCTCTGAAAAATCAGGATAAAGCTGCATCATCCGCTGCCTACAAATACCTCTGAACAGTCGTCATGAAAGGAGGAGGGAAAGATCCGAGATCACAAATCCAAGAGAAGGAGGACTCGCCGCAGGGAGAGCAGAATCCCTCCTCTATCACCTCGTGTAAAACAGGAGCTTGAGAACAAGAAAAGCTCTTTCTTTCTCCTTCTTTCTCTCTCTTCCTCTTGTAAGCTGTTTGTATTAGCCTTCACGGCTACCTCTTTCCATTAGTGAAACTTCTTCGCTGATCGCTCGGTGGACGTAGGGGATTTTCTCCCTGAACCACCTTAAATTATTATGTGCTCTTCTGGATGCCCCGAACTCTCTCCCTTAAGCCTCAACAATCAGGCTTATATATCTGCGCGCCGCCATCTCTCGGAACTCTCTCTCTTTTTTTGGTGTTTTTTGGGATCCCCTACATCCTACGTCAACAGAGTCAAATAAGAATTTTCGCTAAAATCAAGTATTAGTCCTTGAATCATTACAATGGAAAGTTGAAAGAGCTAGACGAGAAGAGGAAAAGAGCATGAATTTTCTGTTCTTTGCCTTTTAATGGATCTGTAATAAGGTATTTATGAGCAAGTCATGCCCTAGGCTTTAGATTACGTGTTAAAATAGAATGTAACTTCTAGTTACAAACGAAGTTGCTGTTATATTAAGAAGATGACATGTGAATTTCATCAAATGAAAATCCACCTGGAGCAGATGAATTTCTTCCAGTTCTTATATATGTAACAGTAAAGGTAATTTTATGTTCTTTAATCACTGTCCAACTGGAATGAAATAGTAGTTAATTCATGATATATTTTATCTTTTTTGTACACTAACATGAAGTTTTTTTTTTTGCTGCAGTTGTCATATATGCTACCGTATTAGCTTACTTTCGGTCCAAATTTGACACATTCTAGGCTTGTTAATATGAGGATCGGTACACTTAGTGGATGCTATATATGCTAAATATTTTGAACTATGCAAGTTATACTACGCAATGCTGTCGATATGATGTTTTGTTTCTGGAAGATTTTTTTGTGATAATGATGTCTGGATTATGGCTTTCAGTTAGAGCCATCTATAGTCAGAAATTAGAATCATGAAGTATAAGATTAAAAGTATTAGCTCAAGTATATTGTGTATAAAGTTTGCTTTTCGCAGCTTCCTTATTGTTTCCAAAATATCTGAAGGACATCCACTGTCATATAAACTAACGTACTAACATTGTTTCCTTGAAATCAAGGTCACAATTGTTGTTTGAAAATTTGTACGGTCTCATCAAACCTTTGTTAACTCTCCCACTCCTCAATCCAAGCTAAATAACGACCAGGCTCAGTTAGCCTTGCACATAAAGGAAACCATATTTTTGTTTAATTTTTAACAGCATAGTGCAAATATTACTTATGTTAGAGAGCATCACTTTTAATAGTGTTGAATGGAGGAGAGAAGTTCATGTAGCTGACCCCAACAATGGAGTTAAGATTTTGTTGTCATTGTAGTGACATTTTTATTTTTTTTGGTTTTTGGTTCTTTATTTCTTTGTGGTTTGTTTACTTGCATATTCATCATTGATCTCTTCTTCATAAGCAATACATTGTGTTTTGTGCTAATGACTCCCCATTTTACCTTTTGCCCTCTTGGGAATTGATAACATGAACTTGATTTCACATAGGCCAACCCTCCACAGCTTCACTCCAACCTTGTGTACATACAACGGTACAGACGCCAATCTCGATTGGTCTCTGAAGCAGCTTACTTCTTCACAAACATTCTGTCCACAGAGTCCTTCATATGGAGCATTAATGGTGAGGCCCTTACAATGGATGAAACGGAGTTCCAAAAGAAAATGGAATCATCTCGTGCTCATTTACTTGGCTTGTCGATAAACACAGAGGAAAATAGAAATCAAACAACTGAAAACATCATTGAACATTCAATAGACACATCGAGATCTCAAGGGGAGTCACAGAGCCAAGTATATGTTAGAGAAAATAAGGATCATGAAAAGGCTGAACAAAATGCAAGCAGACCACCTTCCATATCTGATCTAGAGACGAAAGGGGTTGCTGATCTTGTGAAAGAGGATGAACTAACTGAATATTTCAAGGAGTATCCGTATTTATATGCAAGTGCTGGTGACCTAACAGTTGATGATGTTGAAAGTTTACTTAGTTGTTATAAAACATTAGTGCTCAAGTATGTATCCCTTTGCAAAGGGATGGGTAGCAATGCCTCAACATTTCTGGAACTGAGTATTCGAACAGATTCTAAGCTGGAAAATGAGTTGGCTTCCTCAAAAATAGATCATTATTCTCTTGATAATTCAAGCATGGATGTTACTCCAAATGACTCTCTTGCTCATAGAGATGCAAAACTTGAAATACTAGAAGGACATGATGGAAAGGATAAAGGGCCCATAAAATTAAAAGGCAATCTTTCTGATAATTCAACTGTAGCAGCTTTACATCATGCTGAACACAAGGTTACTGAAAAGCAAGATGTTATCCAATAATTCATGCTTTGAAGATCACACATTTACATGGGCATCTCTTCTTTAAGGCTGATGCTAATGCATGTAGTCGGCAGAATACACCATGACTACATAAAAATTACGGTCACTAATCTGAAAAGAGACGGTGGAATTGCCGCTTCCCAAATACATGTTATTTAGCACGAAAGTTGCTGTTTACTTGCACCGTTTTGCACGAAGGTCGGGGTATCAGAACCACAATTGTATGTATCATAATTTCTTTTTGTTCAGTGAGCTTTTGTGTTTAGTTTTTTTTCTCAATGTTACCTTTTCATTTTGACCCTTTTTTTTTGGCAATATTTGCTGCAAACAGTCTATCGATTGCCTTTTAAGTACAGCTATTTCTAATTTAAATTATGTATGTATATAAAATATTCTCTCTTTTCTTTTATGAATATGTGTCATATATGAATATATGTGTAATTTAAATTATGTAATATATTCATACAAGTCAACATCATTGATTATAGTTAAAAAAAACTCTATTATGATTTACTGATATAATAGTTCATTAGATTAAAGAAAGTTGATCTATCTCTTACTTCTTTGACCTATGTATGTAACTCATGATATATGAATTATTATATTACATGATATTAAACATATTTGAAATAGTTTATTAATTATTTTGATATTGGAGTTTGTATATCATATACACTTTTCGATCAATCGCTTAAATCTTCAATATATATGATATATGTGTAAGAGCAATATGTGCATTATATATAACTTGAATATTGCGTCTGTTAATAATATTTTTTTTTAGTTAATAATTTTTTCTCTTAAATGTGACATAATTAATTTTTCACTTTCTCTTGCATGTATGGAGGCAACATCAGATCATAGTACATAAATGTTTTAGAAAGTTTATGATATATAATTGACATGTTGATTTTTATTTAAGGTATACATATATTATTATTAATTGATTAATAAGCTACTCTATGATGAATTATATGAATTTTGTTTTCTCTATTTATCTTTTGTTACTAGGTGGGCTCGTTTCATTCTTTAATTTTAATCTATAAAATATTGTGAAAATGTTTGTTAAAAATAATTTCTTTCAAGTGTATATATATATATATGGCAAGGGTTATCATGCAATATCTATGCTAATGAATGAGTTATTTTAATATAATATTATGAATTAGTGTAAAAATATAGTTTGATGAAATTTGTTATGTTTGTAATCAGTTTTTTTATATAATATTGTATGAATTTTGTAATATGAAAGTATTACTAACTATTGTGTTTCTTAGTTCATTGTGCATGCATGTAAAGTAAATAGGAATGGATAAATGTTAGTTTAAGTTATTTTTAATAACATAATATTATTTTTTTAAAAAAAATTAAGCTTATATAGCAATTGTTTATGATCTCAAATGGTAAAGACATTTTTTGGGGCAAAATCATAAAGCTAATGATGAAAAATTCTATAGTTAATCGTGCTTAGGCTGGAGTAGCACTGGGATTGATGACCTCCTGGGAAGTGCTCAAGTCACACAATTTTTCTAAAGTCAAAGCGGATAATATCTCTACAATGAGATCACGGGATGTCACAGCTACTATATAAAGTATACTTTTTGTAGTGGTCGTCAACCACTGTAAAATATATATATGTTTTACAATATCTTTATATATAGTGGTTGCTCTGATATTTTTCACAACGATTTTGAGCCACTCTAATATATAACTTGAAACTAATTCTAACAATCAAAACGGCTTTGAAACTAACTGACGCAGAAGCAATGTAACTATGGATTAACTTGTAGTGGAGCTGTTTGGCTTCAGCATTAAAATAATATCGAACTAAATACTATTTAAATAAAATATGAATAAATTTTAAATAAATTTTAAATTTTAGATATTTTGCTTGCCCGTTGTGTATGCATAAAAAATATCTTAAATACAAATTGGAAAAAGCTGCTGCACATGCCCTTTAATTTTTTTTAGGGACATTCATTTTTAAAGCTGTCTTTATTATTTATTTCACCTCGAAAATAAATATTTATATTTATTATCCATAATTTTGATGACTAATTAAAATTTTTCTCAAATAAAAAATGAAAACAATTTTTTAAGACATCTTTTAGAAGTTGATAAAAGTAAACTTTTTGAGTTAATTAAGATAATTTATTTAAGTTGAGGGTGAAATATGTAAATATCCATCTTTAAAATGTTAAATAAATATACTAATAACAACAAGAATGCCATATAAATATTCTTTTTATATATTAAACCCAAAGAACATTAGAGATATAGGAATAATTAATGAGATAGTAAAAGTGCAAACTTGGATGCCCAATAATAATTTGAAAATTGAATCACTCACACGTGATAACAACATAATAATTGATTTTATTTTACATCACACAAAATTACAATAAAAAGAAAAAGATAAACTACTAATAGATCTCTATAGGTATCCATAATTACATTTTAACATACGCATGTTTTGAAATCTTCCATTTAAGTACCCATTTTAACATTATAGAGATCTATTAGATCTCTATTTTGCTTTATTTTTGGGTCCTTATTTTAAATTAAATTAACTTAAATTTTATATTTTCAAAACGGTGAAGCAGCATGTAATTATAGATAAACCATCAAGATCCATTACTTATTTTCCCAAAAGAAAATCCTCATCAAACTTTAATTTTATGCGAACAAACACACTATTGGTAATATGAATTATTATTTTATGAAAAACACAAATAACTGACTAATAAATTGATCAATCATAATTTAGAATTTTATTCACTGTAGATTAATGTTAATCTACTAGATATATGATTCAGCAGATTATTTTGTGGATTAAAATTAATCTGCTGAATAAAAATTCTAAATTATAAATATTAGTCAATTTGTTTATTATTAGGAGAGGTACTGCAGAACTAGACTTTTAGGTCCTATTTAGCGCGAGGACCAAAGGTACTAATTTAAAAAACATTAATAATAATAATAATAAATAAATTTTTTGAATTATTTTACACAAATTTTAATATAAAAAAATACTCAATAATTTTTATTTAAATATCAACTTTATTCATATACTAGATCGAAATACTTAATTTGAGTATTTTGATTTAGGAAATAAAATAGAGATATTTTTATTAAAAATTATTAAATTTATAAAATAATATAAATTTTTATAAATTAAAATTTATGTAGGTTAATTAAAAAATTTATTTACTATTATTATTATTATTATTATTATTATTATTTAAATAAGTACCATTTTAATCTTTATTTTAGTTCTTGAGCTAAATGGGCGCTTAATATTTAATGTTTGTAATTAATTAGTTTTAACTGCCGAGATAACGGAGTACTCACGGTTCTTGGCCAACGTCATTAAAGTCATGTAGGTATCCATTGGCAGATTGAGGAAGACCTGCACCATGTATTGCGCACCTCGTGTAGGTGCGTAGCCTTCAAAGAGCAAACGGTAGTGGAGTACACGTTCTTGGTCGTCCTTCTGCATGTCAGCAATAAGCACCGCCTGAAGTACGAGCGTGAAGTGACGACGTAAGCGGAACAGTTTTGCAGCTTTGTCGCAGATAGACCACGCGTCACTTCCATGTATTCCTCCGGGCACTTCAACCCAAGGCCGGTCGTCCGCCCTAGGCATTGCGGCCATGGTGGCGCAGAGTAGGAGCAGAAGCTGGAGCAGGAAGAAACGACCACCTGGAGCCATATATGGACGCCCAGCGAATTATTAGAGAGTGTGAGGGGCCGAGAAGCTGCATGGCCCTTTATATAACAATAATTTAACCAGCTTCACTTCACAAGGGCGTTTGGTTTAGGGGCGTTTGGTTCAGTATTATCTCAATGTCAATATTATTTAGATGTCATATTATTTAAATGTCATTGTCATTCATCAATAGACATTTGTTTGGTTCAAAGTTATGATATTAGAAAATATATATCAATATTATCCAAATTATTTTTATTTAGTTGGAAGTTATTAACATTATAACGACAAATTGATGGTGTTATCTTGAGATGTCACCCAATTTGGGGTGACATCTAGATGTCAATGTATAATAGCATTTTTGTAATTAATTATAATGTTATTTAGGGGGCGTTTGGTTCAGTGTTATCTCAATATCAATGTTATTTAGATGTCATGTTATCTAAATGTCATTGTTATTCATCAATAGATATTTGTTTGGTTCAATGTTATGATATTAGAAAATATCAATGCTATCTAAATTATTTTTGTTTAGTTGGAACTTATTGGCATTATAATGACAAATTGATGGTGTTATCTTGAGATGTCGCCCAATTTGGAGTGATATCTAGATGTCATCATGTAATGATATTTTTGTAATTAATTATAATGTTATTTAAAGATGTCATTAAACCAAACAATTAATTTCTAAAGATAACATAACATAACATTGAGATAACACTAAACCAAACGCCCCCCTTAAAGATGTCAATTAAACTAAACAATTACTTTCTAAAAATAACATAACATAACATTGAGATAACACTGAACCAAACGCCCCCTTAGTGTTATCTCCATGTTATGTTATGTTATCTTTAAAAAATAATTGTTTGGTTTAATGATATTTTTAAATAATATTATAATTAATTACAAAAATGACATTACATGCTGACATCTAGATGTCACCTCAAATCGGGCAACATCTCAAGATAACACCATCAATTTGTTATTATAATGTCAATAATTTCTAACTAAACAAAAATAATTTAGATGACATTGATATTTTCTAATATCATAACATTGAACCAAATAAATGTCCATTGATGAATAACAATGACATTTAAATAATATGACATCTAAATAATATTGAACCAAACGCCTCCTAAATTTGATCGGTGCAACGTTAATAGTGGGCTTCACTCGATACTAACGTGGAGGTCCCCTATTGGCCGGCTGGCCTCCTGAATTCGTTGTTAATTGTCAACTAGGAAAGGGATCAAAGCCAAAATGGGTGAGGACACAAAACAGCCAGCCCATTTTTTGGTCCTCATGTGGCCTCCATGTGCATGTCATTATCTTTAAAAAAAAATTATTATTTATTCAAATAATACTACAAATCTTTCATAAGTAATCATAATTATTAAATTATTCAAAAAAATTTATGATAAATCAATTTTTTTTTTATCAAGAAGGTTAACCGCTCTTACAAATATTTCGTTCAGCCTACTTGAAAGTGATGTATAAGTAAATACAGTTTTAAAAGTGAAATACATATATATATATATATATATATATATAAATACTTCTTAGAAAAAAAAAGAATTGATATTTTTTATTTTTTATTTTTTATTTTAAATACTATAATTTCTCCTGCTCCAATTAAGAATTACAGTGGTGTGCATAATTCGAATCTAGAACTCTTTAGATAGATTCAAGTAAGCTTTCTCCCCACTGGAATCGAAGAAACTCCACCAAGTTCGTCCTAACTACTATTATGTTAATAAAACTATTTTATTAATTTTCAAGTGGCAATTTTTTTAAAAAAGAAATGAACTAAATTTTAAATTTTGATTTTCATTTTAAAAAATATATTTTGAAATTTATTTAGCAACTTTGCAATTTCCTTTAATCGTAATTACAACAAAATTTGTTAAGAAGTTAAATAAACATAAAATATCAAATTGTGTGGATTTCAATTTTTATATTTGAATGAAAAATTGTTTATGCGTGACAAGTTAATAAAATAATAAGTTTTTACAAGAAATAAAAAAAAATTATTGGATGAATTTATTATAGGAAAAAGATAATTTTTAGGAAAGACAATTTTTACTGAATCCTATTTAATCCACTCCGACTAGCCCCAGATGAAACGAGTATGTGAGTCATAAAGTTGAACCTGCAATCTGCGACCCTTTGCTCAATTTGAGGCAAGGCGAGTTCGAGTATAGCACAATGATATTCGCCCCAACCCATAATTAATTAATTATAATTATATAATTTTAAGAATAAAATAATTAAAAAAATATATTATATTCTCATTTTAATTTAAAATAAATTATTATGAATATAATATACAGTGGGGTGGACGGGCAGGGCAGGGTGAAATTGATAGGATATGGAATAGTAGAAAGGAAGCATGACGGGATGAGGCGGGACAGGGAAGGCACAGGTTATATGATAAGCAGGGAGGGACGAGGAAGGGCGGATATATGGGTAATGGTTAAAATATTGTGAAGCGGGTTTGAGTTTTGTAAAACTCGACTCATATCTGTTCTGTTGCCATTTTTAATAATTATATCGTGATATTTTTGTTTTAAGATTTATGAAAATTTTAAAATAAAATTAGTTATATTTTGAGATGTATATAGGATGTGAAATAAAATTAATTTTAATGATTGAATCCAATTTAAAATATTATTAATTTAATATTAAAATTTATGTATAATGTAAATTATAAATTTAGTTTTAATTTAAATTAAAGGTAACTCTAGCTGGAAAGACAATTTTTTTTCAGTAGTAAACAAAAAACTATTACCACCTATTGCATATACATTTAAGATATTATTATTTTTTTTATAAAATCCTCTCGAACAGCTGCTTTCAAATGATGAATGAACCAAATAATAATAAAATATGAAAAATGCGACTTAACTGTAATGATTAAAATTAGCATGTAAACACTCTTTAATCTTAGGGACCTATATATAATTAATTTCCTAAAAAATTTACCGAACCGAACAAAATCAATTCATTTGAAACGAACCTGTAACATTAAATACAATCAAAATTTAAAACATAATTAATTGACTAATTTTACATGAATTTATAGTTATGGATGTATTCGTATTGATGATCATTTTTTTGCCAAAATATTCATCTCCTCACTTGAGACATTTTACTTGTGATATAGTTAAGGGGGCGTTTGATTTAATGTTATCTTGATGTTATATCACATTATTTAGAGAAAATAATTATTTAATTAGAAGATATCTTTAAATAATTTTCTAAAAAATTATAGAATTATCAATCAAAAAATGACATATAAATATTATAATATAATATCAAGATAATATCGAATTAAATTCCCTCTAAATTATAACAACAGTAACAACAACAACAAACCTACCATTTATCTCACTAGATGGGGTCAGCTATATGAATTCTTCATTTTCATTGCACTCCATCAAATAACAAATCTTCATTCAACCTAGATATATAAGATCATTTCTTATAGCTTCTTGTCATATTTTTTTGGCCTTTTTTTTTCTTTTTTTATATGCATAAAATCTAAAGAAATTTACTTATATATATATATATATATATATATCCCATAATTCATCTTGAATTACATATCAAACTCTTTATTTTTTTTAATTTTACAATTTTAGCCTTCAAATATTCTAATAACAAAAACTAGTAGAATACGTGTATTTGCAAATATGTTTATAATATTTTGTATATACATATTATTGGTAATAAGCATCTAAATAATTATAATCAGTAAAAAAAATGTTTTAAAAATCTTAAGAAAGAACTAAATATGTTATTTTTGAATGATTTAGGAGGTAAAATTATAAAATTAAAAAATAAGAAATTTAATATGTAATTCAAGATGAATTAAGGAGTATGTATGTGAATGCCCCTAAAAGCTAATATCTTACAAATACATTTACCGGCCTATAATTTATACTTCTAATTATTTAAACAGACTCTTTCCAAACTTATCTTCAATTTGATTGAATTGTTTTATAACAATGGTCTTTAATTATTGATTTTATTATTAAATAAATTATATAATGACTAAGCATAATTATATCTAACTCAAAAATGAACATATAAGTTTTTGGAAAGGAGTCCTGTTTAGGAAAAAATTGAATTAATATATAAAATAATATATTAGTGGCAATCTACGTTGCGCATGTAATTATGCTAACAAGGACCCTCTTTTTGCATTACCTTTTCAAAAACAAAAAAAGGGCCCTTGCATTGATTGTCATTTGTTCGCAAAAATATCGCCTATGGATAATTATATGTTTTATTCCATTATATAAATTATATTATAATAATAAATCCAATAATTAAAAGCACCATTGTTAATCT
>KZ451948.1:1021975-1090810 GCA_002786265.1 Apostasia shenzhenica | reverse complement strand
ATATATGTATATGTATATATATGTATATATATATATGTATATATATGTATATATATATATATATGTGTATATATATATATAAATATATGGTTATTAACATTTCATTTCAAGCTTATACTCAAAATTTAAAATTAAAAATTAATTTATAATTAATAAGATTTAAAAAAAATCATGAATTTTTTTTTAATAAAACAAGTTATATATATATATATATAATTTTTTAATTTATTCGAGATCAAGTTGGCTTGATTGATACGATTTTATACCATCCCAATATTGGATTGACAAAAATTTCAAACCATAAATATGACGCGTTAGTCAACTATCTTGGATCGAATCAATTTTAATTTGATCAAAAATTAAATTCAAATTTGATCTTCCAGTCAAATTAATAGCCATATATATATAACATGTATAAAAAATAATTTTTTTCCCCTCAATTTGTTCTTAGAACTGTATGTCATACCCATGAAATAAATAAATAAATAATCATATATATATATGAAATTGCCTGAAAATGATAGTTTGAAATTCTTGTCATTTAGCGAAGATTACATTAGCAGGTAGAAAATTTGAAAATAATATCAAGTAGATTTAAAATTTCAAAACTTTTTTATTTAGGGCTCTAAGATTTGCATTTAAGTTTCAATCAAGTATTTTTATTTAATTCATAATTTTGTATTTTTAAAATAATATTTAAATTTAAATTAAATATATAAATGTAAATAACTAAAATGTCCCTCCCTTTCTCCCACCTCCTTAGGGCCACGCACAGAGTATTTTAACTTTTTTATATTTATATATTTAATTTAAATATAAAATTTATTTAAAAAATAAAAAAATATATCTAGATCTACTTAATGTTACCCCAAATTTCAAAAATTTGAATAATATTTATACATTAATTAGTCATCTTGTATTATTTTATCAAAATCATCCGAATTATCAGAAATTCTTCTTTTAAATCTCGTCTCATCCATTTTTTTAAATAATAACTTGTCATCCTATTTCAGAATTATAGTGAAATAAATTGAAACTCCAGATCCCTTAATACTCGAATAAACTTCCTACATGCTATCAGAAGCTCCACAACTATTTGAAGTTAAAATGAAATTTTTATCGACTTTTCTCTTTCGTAAAGAGGAAAGATACGATATGTATGAAATTTTTTTTTTTGAAATTTTGGCATCCCATCTGTTCTTCCTTTAAAAATATCAAAAAGATAATTCAAAAAGATTCACGTACGTTAATTTTTGACACCCAAATTGTAAGCTAATTCAAATGATGAGACTTATTTTTAATGGACCCACACTTTAAGGGACCCGCATGTAACTTATCCTATTTTTGTTTGCACTCCTCTGCAAATAATTACAAGTCATTCACATTATACAAAAACTATTTGTTTTTATTTTCTATGTGACATATTTTCTTTTTTTATTAAATTTGAAGACAGCCTTTCTCTCTCCCCATGATAATCCTCAAACATATTTTTCTCTAAATAATCTTATATTTAAGATAATTTTGAATATTCAAACCATAGCTAATACTATGACAATCCTTAATCTACAAAAAATTATTATTATCAAATAAAATTTATCAATTAATGCTCAATGGACTTTCATATGGAGGGTCATAGAAATTTTTTAAAAATTCAAAGCTGTTTTTTGGGATAAATTGCGTTTTGGGACAAAAAGGTATTAGGGTATTTATAAATTGATCCCATGCCATTTTAGGACAGTAAATTTTGTAAACAGATAGGTTTATCTTGTCGCTCTCTTATCAATTATGCCACTGACGTGTTTTTTCCCTAGCACTGCCTTCGCTATCTTCCCCTGTATTTACATTAGCTTCGCCTTTTCTCTCTCTCTCTCTCTCTCTCTTTGATTATATACTTATATTTTGCCTCATACTCTTTCAATCTAGTTAATATTATTGCTCGCCTGTTAGCACCAACAAAAGAAAAAGAGAGAATAGAGACAAGAAAAATAAATAAATATAGAGAAAAAATATATGATTGGACAAGAAGAGAGATCGAGGAAGAGAAAAATAATTGCGAAGAAGGTTCTGTCTGACCTTAACATTAAGGCAAATAGAGAGAAGAGGAGAAAACAACATAAAATAAGAAAAGTTCTAAGGATAGGATAAAGTCCTATCTTAAGAAGACAAAATACTTCTATTTTTCATACCCCTAAGCATAATTTACCCTCTTTTTTAATAACCAAATTCAACTTGAATTTTTCAAAGGTTCATGATCATGCTTCTATATATTCAAGTAATTCAATTTTTAAAAAATTTTAATTTTAATATCTAAAGTTATGGAAGAGATGTAGTTTTGATAAGAAATATAAAATTTAATTAATTATTGATTAGTTTGAATAATTTATATATTTTAAAGTATCATTGTACTCATAAATCTTCACCATTCTTTAAAATTTTAATGAAAATTAGAATTTAATTTTTTATCTTTTACTTTTTTTCTCTGAAAATTTATAATTAAAAAATATTAATATTAATATTTTAAAAGCTAAAGAATTAATGAGTGAGAATAATTTTATTTCATAATAGTAAAAATAATAATTATTATGTTTTAATTAAGATCAAAATTATATTATTTTTGTAATTTCAAGAATCAAAATTGAAAATTTTAGAAGTTGTAATTATCTCAGCATTAATTTACCTTAATAAAAATCATCTATGATAAAAATGACAGTAGTCTTTTTTCTAAAGGACATTTACATAATTAATGTTGTCTCATTTTTTTTATCACAAGAATTAATGTTGTCTTGTTTACTTATTGTTGACGTAGGATATACGAGATCCCAAAAAAGAGAGAGAGTTCCGGGAGATGGCGGCGTGCGGAGAGGTAAGCCTGTTAGTAGAGGCTTAAGAGAGAGAGAGCAAGAGAGTTCGAGGCATCCAGAAAAACACAAAGATTTAAGGTGGTTCAGGAAGGAAATCCCCTACGTCCACCGAGCGATTAGTGAAGAAGTTTCACTAAAGGAAAAAGGTAACTGTTAAGGCTAATACAATGCTTAGGAAAGAAAAGAGGGAGAGAGAGAAAAAGAGCTCCTCAATTGGGGCTCTAATACGATGGGAATGGGAGAACCAGGGAAGCTGCTTGCACCCTGGCCGCTCTTGTTGATTCTTTCTTCTCTGATCTCTGATCCGTCTGCATGAAGACTGTTCAGAGGTATTTGTAGGCAGCGGATGGTGCGGCTTTATCCTGATTTTCCGGAGAAAAGGAGGTGGACAAGCTCTGAGTCCGCATCGTTTGTTGGCCGCCGGAGGAACCAAAAGCAGCAAAAGTAGGATGCTAACTTTTAATATTAGTACTGCTTCTAAGGATCCGTGACAGCTGGGGCATGTGGGCCCTTGATTTGCGGGTCTGGGAAAAGCGTCTTGTACAGGAATGGTCCTGGCTCATCATGTACGAGACTTGGTTGAACCCTCATGTCCGAGAGTTGACCGAAATCTGACCTGTGAGAACAGATAGATGGATCAGTTAAAAGAAATGAAGGCCAAAAACTAGCTGGGCGTCACGTGTACAGCAGGGATGCTGCGCTGGAACCACGTGTTAACACTTATCAAATGCTCAATCCTTTTATTTGTAATTTAGGCATATTTTTGATATTTTCATCTTCTTTTTTCAATAAATATAAATATTATGTTTTTACAGTATCAATGTATACAAAAAAATATTTATGAAAAACAAAAGGCAAACAATTAGATTGTGATAAATTACTGTAAGGTCATTAAGATTATTCTGTAATTACAAATGCGTAAGAAATAAATCAGATATTTAGAAAATTATAGTTTAAATTTTATAAGTAACTAGATTTCTTTTACAATTCCACATTAATTTTAGCCATTAAACAAATTATATTAGTAAATTACTATAGAGACTTACCCACAATTTTATATCTGCTAAAAAATAAGAATCCCCAATATTATATTGGTTAACATTTAGGGATACATAATATTATATGGATTAAATTAATTACATAAAGGACCAAATGAAAGTATTTTAACGGTGAATTAATAATTCCATAATCAAGTTAATAGGATGTTCCACAAAAAGCCCCATAATTTTAAAAATTGCATATCCAACCTCATGCAGACTGATCTCAATTTTAAAAAAATTTCAACATAAGTCTTTCTGATATGATTTGTACAAGCACATAAGTCTTTCTGATATGATTTGTACAAGCACATAAGTCCCCTCAAGTATATTTTGTATATACACATTATGCCCCTAATTTGATTCTCACTAATTACTGTAGTTTTTATTGATATAAACTATCGATAATAACCAAATAAGTCATCAAATATTTCTTTATGTACAAGAATATCTCTTATTTAACCCTCCCACAATCTTTATAATCTTTCTCCTTTTATTTTTTTAAACCCTTATTACGGCTCACATTCATCTACTTAACCAAATATTTTTTTATTATAAAAAAAAATATCTGAAATAAATTTATTATCATAGATTGTGTGAAAAATTTAAAAGTAAAACAGTTTCCTACTTTTATTTTAAGAGGATTGTAAAATTTGTGATCAAATGTGCAGTATAAACTATATCTAAGAGGTTTTTTTTAATTTTTTTTAAAAATTAAGACTAATTTACATTTTTTATCTAGCCTCAAGAACCTTGATGCAATTTACCCTAAACTAGATATAAAGACCTGAATGTTCAATTTATTTTTCTGAACCTATGTGCAATTATAGCATGACAGCCATTCATTGATTGGATTATAATAAATAATCATTTTTATGATCTCCAAATTAAAATTTTAATGTGTAAAAAAAGATAACTTTAATATTATATCATATTATTTTGAAAAAATAGTTATTTAATTTAATCATATGTGCATATAATTTTATAAAAACTCATAAAATTAACAGTCAAAATTAATTTTTAAATATCAAATTACTTAAATAATATAACATAACATCAAAATAATTTTTAAAAATTTACACAATTGACTATCATCTAATTTGATCTACTAACTAAATATTATACTCATGCATTATGTTGTCGTGCATCAATTAAATTATATTTCTCTGTGATCCATCAATTCTTCGTTTTAAGACTTTGACACAATAAATGAAAGTTTGTAGTAAACTGCCTGAAAATGATGGTAGTGAAATTTGACTAGAAATTGGAATGATGCAAGCTTATTTTAAAAAAGAAGATATTATTCTTGTCACTTAGTGAAGAATTAATACACGAGATTCAATAAATAATGGAAAGCTTATCACTTGATTGAGAATTTAGGGGTGGCAAAATGGGTTGGCGGGTCGGGTTCGGGTTCGACCCGAACCCGACCCGACCCAAATAGCTTCAACCCGAACTCGGTCAAAATCCATGGGCCGAACCCGACCCGATTAATAAATGGGTCGGGTTGGCGGGTCGACCAGACCCATTTATAGGGTATTTTTTTATAAATGCCGAACCCGAACCCTACCCGACCCAATTATGCCCAACCCGAACCCGACCCGTTTAATAAATGGGTCAAAATTCATGACCCATATCCGAAATTTGCGGGTCGGGTTCGGATCGGGTTCACGGGTCGGATCATATATTGCCACCCCTAATTGAGATATGTGTTAACACATGTTCTGCAACTTCCTTTTTGTGAGAGTTTAGGAGAATGTTTCGTCCTGCAAAGTCCGAGAATGATCGCCCGAGAATATGATTCATCGACCTACGACCGTAAAGAAGCAAGAAGAAAATGTTTATCAAAAACGGAAGCCGTTTGACGAGATTAACAAACCGAATGTTGAGATAGTAAAGAAGTGCATTCTTCATTAAGGAGATTAGTTGTAATCATGCAGATGTAATTTTATGAGAATAGTTCATTGGTTAAATTAGATATATTTTATTCCGGTATTGTCTTGGTTGTGTGGATGGACCGACCGGAGAGGGAAACGAGTTGGTTCGCAATCGAACCAGTTCAATAGATCGTACAAATCTAGTTTTGAAAATCTTACTTTTATATTGTTTTCCACAAGTGCAATTCATTGATTTTTATCGTCATCAATGACCGATGTTTTATAATATATAATCCGTTAGTACGCTTTTTCTGTAGCATCTCATGATACAAATATAAAAGTATTATCTTTTTTAGCTATAGGGAACTACGTAATTTGAGTATTTTTCATGAGATTTACTCATCCCAGTATTATTCCAGCTCATATATGCTTAACTACAGAATTTCCCATCATTAATATCATGATTTTTTCCTAAAAATCACTTTTACTATTTGAAATTATATTATATACTAATTATACAACTTGAGAACTGCATAATAATTCATTTATATGCCCCTCCACTTAGATGCTACACTTTATGTATTTGAAGAGAATATGTGCAATTTGACTTGAATCTTGTTTATATGAAGGATTTTTAACATAATATTCTGATTACATACGTAATATTTGCTATATTATTGTATTTCAATCGAAAATTGATATTTGGCAATCTATTAAGATTATTTGATTGTGTTTTATTGTAATACCTGTAATTATACATCTATTTATCAGTATATCGATTAATTTTAAGAGAATATGCTCTTTTAAGGACTGATCCATTACATATTAATGAATTTGTGTTGAATACTGATGTTTTTGCAGCTATTCATTGCATTACGTTGAATTCAAGTGAAGTACAAGCATTTAGAGTATGATTCATTGCATAATATATTATTTTAACTGAATAAAAGCAATTGTGTGAGTATTAAATTAATTATTATTGTATTTAAAGAGCATATATGCAATTTGACTTTAATCTTATCTATATGAAGGTTTTTTAACTTAATACTCTGATTACACACCTAATATTTGCTATATTGATGTATTTCAGTCGAAAAATGATATGTGGCGATCTCTTAGGGACATTTGATTGCATTTTAAAGTAATACCCATTATCCCGGCAATTACTCTCCACCTTCTTCAATCTCAGATCGTCACATTTTCTCTTCGAGTAACTAGACAAAAAAGACGTGTGTCATTTTATGAGCAATCATGACAGGTTCATTCACAGCAAGTTGAGATTTGAGTTGGCATTGATATGAGTCCATAACCTGAGTTACCACGATGCCTTTCTCTCCGTTGAATCCATCGCATTTAGTCGAATAGACTTTACTTTCAACTCAAAATATTAAAACTTCATAATATCCAATAGCATTCTGTATTAGTCTCATTCATAAAGTTTTCTTTTACATAAATTCCATTATTGCCATTGTTTTCTTACTATATATACTATATATATATATATATATGCACTAGAAGAGTTCAAGAGTTAATTATTTATCAAACAAATATAATACTGATAGTTTGTTTGATCTCCAAACCATTTAGCAATGAATCTACATTTAACTTTTTTGAGATCCTATTGCATATAATATTAAAGTTTCTTTGTAAGATTTTATTGTCAAAAGCCTCAAAATAATAATTCTAAGTTATTAAATTGAATTTTATGTAAATATTTGACTTAATATAGGAAATTTTTCTATGCATGGGAGAGCAGGAGAGTTTGCGAAGGAGGCAGAAAGGTGAGGTGATCACGGAGGAAAAGAAGAATTCTTGCCAGAACTCACTTGAAATGAAGGAGAGGTTTGCATAGAATAAAGAATAAGGGGGATGAGGAGAAGTAGAGTAGATAGAAAAGAAGTAGAAAGGAGGAGGAGGAGGAGGAGGAGGAGAAGTAGACCTCAAAGAAGAAAAAGAGAAGGAAGCAACTTCATCGATTATGGCGTGAGTTGTCAAAAGTAAAGGCGGTGGCACAAAAGGTGAGGTGGCCAATGAACTTTTGAATTAGAAGAGAAGAAGATAGAGAGAAGAACGAAAGGATGTAGAAGACAAGGAGAAAGAGTATTCGGTGGCAAAGTTAGTGTAGGTAGTGGTGTCAATGCAGTTTTTAGTTGTTATACTGCTGAGAAGAAGAGAAAGTTTGGGAACACATTTTGTGATTGGTCCGTAATAATGAGGTCACTAATAGCTAGCACTATCATGGGATTGATCTGCCAAGGCCTTAACTACTAATGAAGTAGGTTACATCTTGGTCGCAAATATTTCTGCCAATGATTTATTAGCAACCGATCGATATAAAGTTGTTTGCAAGATAGTCACAAAGTTATAGCTAGATATCATCAATCGTAAACTATCTCTCTACAATTCCTATATACCTTGTAATACATGAGTTTTTTCAATAGTGTAACATTCTGTGATCCCAATGTAGGGATATTATCTGCTTTAATTTTAGGGAACTACATGACTTGAGCACTTCTAGTATTATTCCAGCCCAAGTACGCTTAACTATGGAGTTTTTTTATTATTAGTCTCATGATTTTATTCCAAAAAATGCATCTACTATTTGACACTATATTATCTACTTATACAGCTCAGAAGTTCCTCCATTTTTAATGTGGGTTTATTCATTCATGTGCCCCTCTCACCACTTTTTGTTGGCCTAAAAGCATGCTAGAGGCCGCACTTTATCTTAGCGATTCTTTTCTCTTAGGATATTAACTGGCAATCACTCCATGTCCTCTTCAGCCACGACCGTCACAAATAGAGTATAGGATTCACGTATTAAAGCAAAATATTTGTTTTATAGATCTCCATAAAGTTCTAAAAGGGAGGGTTTCCAGCTGCTGTCCTCAAAGGCATAGAAATGAGGAATCAAAAAGCTATAATTGTCTGATATTGAAGGGAATTCTTGAAGAAGTCAACTCTTGAACAGACTTCAACAACTAAGTCTTCGAGATATAACAAGTCTATGTTTTTCGATCAGTTGATTGATTTGGGGAAGCACTACTGCGAAATGAACACCAATTGGATTGAGAATATGTAATGTTCTGATTCTAATTAGCAGTCTATCTATATATTTGTCATGAATTTCTTGTATGTATTGTTCTAGTATTCATCCCTAATCTGAAGGAAAATCTTGAGCAAATTACTTGTGGGTCCTCGAAGTTGCATAAATTACTTCAAATTGTACCATGAATATTAAAATCTTTCAAGTCTTTGAGGTTGATGTCACACTTAAAATTATTTCATAAATTTTGAAATTTTCAAGTAGGTCCTTGAGGTTGATTGATTGATTTCAAACTAGTCTCTTGACTTTCTTTCAAGGAGATAAAATTTGAGAAATCAGTTTGAAGCACTCTATCAACTTTAGGGACAAGTGTAAAAACTTTTAAAATTTATAAGCCAATTTGAAATACCCTATCAACCTAATTAGAGTCCTGTTTGCAAGAATTCAAAATTTATGGATCAATTTATAATATTCTATTAACCTCAGGGACCTAGGAGTAATATATGTAACTTCTAGCACATGAATAGTCATAAATGAGGAAGCTTGGGGCATCATACAAATTACAATCTAATCAATTTATTTCAAGACTAAACTGTACTTAAACTTTCTATAGTGAAATCAGAAGTGCATTTTGTGATAATCTATAATGATTTTTATAGGGGATTTGCTAATATTTGAAATAATTAAACTTGAATGCAATATTAACAAATCAAATTTAAATCATATTTTTAATTTTCCTAGTTCTAACACTTTAATTGAGGGTCTTATGAATTCTATCAAAAATTTTGATCATCCAAAAAGCTTTTAAATTAAAGGAAAGGCTTACAATTACCATTAAACATTTGTAAAGTTTTGTGACTCGATTCTATTTGTCCCGATTCAAAGAGCTCGCAATGTAATAATTTTAGAAAAGAACTGTGGTGATGCGATGGCGAAGCCCCCACAGTACGAATTCTTTTATTTATCAATTTATTATATAAACATTAAAATTCTGTTTGGTTGGAGAAAAAAAAATAATTTGAAAAGATTTTATGAAAAATTTTAAAAAAATATGTATGATGTAAAATAAAGTGAGTTAGTTATATTAAAAATTATGTTGGATGTGACATAAAGTGATTGTTTAATATTGAAATTTGTGTAGAATGAGATATAAAATAGTCTTTAATTTTTTTTTAAATAAATTTAAGATTTTGATTATAACTAAAATAAATTATTTTTTGAGTTTATTATTAAACAGAGCCTAATATGAAATAATAAAGTCTAGTATGTAGAAAATAAGTACAAAATATAAGGTCTTACAAGAACAGACAAAAAAATCTTATATCACCACCTCATGGGCCACAAATTTCATCATGCTTATATCATTCTTTATTTCACAACAATTTTTTTTTTTTTTTGATTAGATTTCACAACAAATTGATTTGTAAGTGAAGTCAAGATTCAACATTTTTGTTTAAAATCAACTATTCTAATTACCAGTCAAATGTGATTTTATTTTAGTAAAAGTTTATTTAATTTAAATATATTAACACCTAGAAACTATCAAGCTCATCTCAGCCATCCACACCTCTCAAGATGCTTAAAGGAGCGAAAATGATCAAAGTGGTTTGATGAGCCCAACCCAGTGAGTCAGCATGCATACTGAGTTTTAGGCCTCGTTTGATTCAAGGTAATTTTTTTACCCAACACGAATTTCAACTATAAAAATTAACTTTATTTCATAATTTATACAAATATGAATATTAGAATTGAAAGTATTTCACATTTTATACACTTTCTAATATTAAAGTAAATTTTTCTTTCATTAAATTTTAAAAATAAAATATTTTTTTTCTCTTGTCTAAAAAAGAAGCTTGAACCAAACGAGGCCTTACTATCATATTGTCTCATGTTTAATTTCCATCGATATTACATGCATGTTTATTTATTATGCTTCTAATATAATATAAAGGGATAATTACACCTAGATCTTTAAATTTAATTTTTAATAACGCACAGATCCATATTTTTAAAATTATAATATTGGAATCCCTGAATTTTAATAAATTATCAAATGAGTTCTTTTTAATTTTTTATTATTAAAATTTTTTAAAATTATCATTTTATCCCTCCAATCTTTCTCTACCCTCCCAATCCTCGCTCACGCACGAGGCTGTGCGAACCACCGGCGGCCGCGCTGCCTCACGTGCGCGGGGATCGGGAGGAGAGAGAGAGGTCGCCTCTCTCTTTCGTCCCAATCTTCAAAATCTCGATGTTATAATTTTAAAAATATGAATGTGTGCATTATCCCCAATATAAATGTTAGAACGCAGATTTATGGTTATGCAATTCTAATCTAATTTGAAAACTGAATTTAATTTTAGCTGCTAAAAAATTGAATCGATTTTAAATAAAATTCAAACTACTCGAACGGTTGACCGTTGACCTATCACAAGGGCATGGTATTACATTTGAAGAGCTAATTAACCGTTAATTAGCGTAAAACATATTCATTAATAATACAAATCCTCAAATCTCCAAAGATTTCGGAAGGGCAGTTTGGCAATATTGAAGACGTGCAGCTTAAGCCGCGGCGGCGGCGGCGGCGGCGGCAGACGTTCAGGAATTAGCTGGAGCCACCGCCGGAGGTGACCAAACGGAAGCGGAGAGCAGGCGGCGCGACTTCCAGCTCAACGTGATCTTATTCGGCGCGTCTTCCTCGACGCGGTACCCTTGGTTGAAGAGCCCCAGGAGCAGCCGAGCCTGGCAGAGGTTGAAGAAGCTCAGCTCCACCGGCCGGAATCCGGCAGCTGGCATCCACTCCAGCGACTCTTCCGGCTCCTCCCTCTCGCAGTACGCCGTGCTCAACGCAACCCTGACGCTCGGCGCAAGAATCAACCTCTCAACCATCTCCCTCGCCCTCCCCTGCTTCGGAAATTCGGCCTCCAAAGCTTCCATTTTTGCGGAGTAACGCTGCAGCTGCTCCGTGAATCTCCGCACAAACCCTTCATTCTCCTCGCCGACGATGACAGCGGAGCCGCTCGCCCGCTCCTCCTTTATGACCGTCACCAGCCGGGCCCCAAGTTCGGCGGCGCCTGTGAGAAAGGACCTGACGGAGGCTGTTGTCCGTTGGTGGAACTCCGGCTGGAGGAGAGCAGAGTTAAAAAACAAGGCCTCC
This sequence comes from Apostasia shenzhenica, assembly GCA_002786265.1. Lineage (NCBI taxonomy): Eukaryota > Viridiplantae > Streptophyta > Magnoliopsida > Asparagales > Orchidaceae > Apostasia > Apostasia shenzhenica. Next base: position 1,078,832 of record KZ451948.1, on the reverse strand, counting down.
CCTTTGACCACCCTGATAGTCGCCGGCCGGAACATCTGGCGCCGGTCGAGTCGGCAGTACCCGAAAGTCAGCGGCTGACCGATGGACTCTGCGAATTCCATCAGCCGCTGCCCCGTGACCTGTATGGTCTCCGACGACCACCGGCCCTTTCCGGCGCTTCTACCGCCGCTGACAGCGGTGATCCGGAGACTCGGCGGTGGCGCGCCGTCCTTCCGGGAAACCATCGCCTGCATCAACGAAGACCACTGCAACCCTTCCTTGATATCGTAGTCGACGACGTGAATCCGCCGCTCGCCGGCGGCAGCCTCGAGAATGGACTGATTTGCTGTGAAATGCCCGAGCTTGTCGTCCGGCAGCATGTCCTGCGCCAGCTGGAAGGCCTGCAGCGCTTCGTCGGATGGGAACCCACGGTGGATCTGCCCTCTGCCGGCGCCGTCGACGATGCCCTGCAGAGCTCCGATGAAGTGAGCTACCAGGCGCTCAATGCTCGTGGCGCCACTGGCGGCGCTGGCGGCCGGGACGACCAATTCTCCGAGACGAACCAATATCACTCTGGCCAGTTCCCTCCCCTTCTGACCTCCCGTGAGGGCTTCTGCGGCCGCCATGAGAAGATGAATCAAACGGAGATTCTCATCTCCGGCGACTGCCGGCCACTGATACTCTGCCGGCGGCGGGCTACTGTACGAGCTCGCGCTGATTGCCGACGAACTTTCAACGTTACGAAGGTGATCACAGTAGAATTCATCCTGATCGTCGCCAAAGAAGGAGGCCAATGAGTGAACGTCGGCATGGCTGGCGGCGGAGAAGCTGTAGGAGATCTGCAGCGCCGCCGCGTCGTCCATGAACACTTCCATCATTGACTCGTCCAAGTGATACTGATCAGCAAATGCTAAGCCTGATCTCCATTAATCATGAGTCAAGTGTGTGTGTCTACATATATATATATAGAATGGTAGGAAGAACGGAGAAGGTAGAAATTTAATTAGGGCCTTTTTTTCTTATAGAAAGCATTTAATTAGGGTTAGGAATGGGGAAGAAAGATATGATTAGTGAAGAAGAAATGAAACATGTGGAAGGAGATTTCCCTTAGATAAGAAATTTCTAGTTAAATGAAGCTTATAAAAAAAATTACTGATAAGTCTTTACAATTTATCTTTTATTATATTTGAGTTTATAATTTGAAAATTTTTCACTTAGGTACCTAATATTTATTTAAAATTCTCACTTATGACTTTAAAATTAAAACTTAAAAGTATAGCAAATTAATTTTTTACTCATTTAATTTAAAAAATTAGATATCCACATGTAACAACTCATGCTTAATATATTTATTAGACCATATTGGATATTATATTTATCTAAAATATTAATGTAATTTTTAAATTAACCAATTAATTAAACTACTCTATTAGTTTAAAAAAAAATTCATTAGGTCCATTAATTAAAACCAATAGATTTATTTACATATTATTTCAAATTAGAAGACTAATTTGATTAATTTGAGTTTAAGGGAAAAGTATTTTTTTTCTTCTTGATTAAATAAAATAAATTAAATTTAAGCAACGACATATAAATTCATAGAAACATCCCCCCAAGTGGAAAAATATTCCAGCCCCACTACTATAAATATATTGCAAAGCACTGCAGGAGATTTATTTATGATTACATCAAATAATAACTACACTTTAGTTTATATTTTTTAAAATTCTTTCACTTAAGTCCATAAAATTTTAAAAAAAATTCCCTTAAGTTCTTAGAATTTAAAATCAGGACCTAAACTAAAGCAAAATAAAGAATTAATAAGCTCTTATAAATTTAATTTAAAAACTTAAATAAGAGATTTTTTAAAATAGACTAAAATATAATTATGGATAAATAGTAAAGATCTACATTAATTTTCTATATATATAGTTAAAATCTTATAAATATAATAAAAGATGTCCTCTATTAACTACCTTAATATCTTTAAGATATATTTTATTTTATATAATAAAAATACATAATTAAACATATATGATTCACCACTGCTATATGACTGGTCTCTATTGATATAATGTAGAGGTAATTAAATACATATTTATATATCATATAAATAATATATTTGTTAAAAATGCTGACATAATAAATAAAGGGCAGTTTTTTATTATTTACAAGATTTATGTGCCCTACATAAATATGAAAAACAAAAATAACAAAGATTTACTATGCATATAATTCCTCATAAATTATTTCTTTTTATTATTTAAATAATATTTAGCTTAATTTCATAAAATAATGAAGACAATTAGGAAACCACTTAATTTAAGTTTGCTTGTTACCACTCCCATTTGCTGGTTGTCTCAGATTATTTTGATAAAATCTAAATTTGCTGAATGCTAATATATATATTTTTTGATAATAACAGAAAAAAATAATAATTAGTTTAATAATATATTTAAAATGAAATGAAAGCTTTATTAGATTTCCATCAATGTTGAATATAGTTATATTATTATATATATATATATATGTATGTATATATGGGTGTATTTATGTATACATATCATTAATTATTTTAGTTGAGATGAATCATGAGTAAAAATCTAAAGAAGAGTGATGTTGTTAACTTCGTTTCATGATTTATGATCAAAGGTTTTAGAATTTGCTGATCTATATCTTATTTAGTCTTATGTGAAGATTTCACGTTTGTGTTAATTTTGAAATAATAATTTTCTATACTCAAAATTTGATGTTAGTGATCTCATCTCTGTTAGATGAATTTTTTTGCCAATATCCAATAATAATTATTTATTTGATTTAATTTTTATTTATAGATTAAAATGTTAATTAGAATAATTGACTTCAAGATCTCCAACTTTTCTCCAATGGCATTAGATCTTTTGTATCTTATGATGCTTCTGTGATTATTGCTCCATTCAAATGTTGCCTAATTCTTGATATCACTTTAAAATAGTTTTATGATTTTATACAATAATATTTAAATTTATCGTCACACTAAATAATTAAATTCTTAAAATAATATGCCTAACATCATGATCATATATCATCTTAGTTAAAATATACTATAAAAAAGACTTATATTTTTGATCTTCTAATACATGAGTCAACTAAATCAATGAAAGAACTCAAAATTAAATTTAGGATAAATTACATCTAATTATTTAGATCCTAAATAATATATATATATATATATATATATCAATAGCATTTTTTTATTTTTTAATATTAAAATTTTATGAAATACTCAAAATACTTTCTCTCCCCTACTAGTCCTCTTTTTTCTCTCTCCTCTCTCTTTTTCTCTCTTGAAAGCTAGGAGCAAGGCAGAGGGGCAGACCATCACACCCCCCCCAGATAATCAGATCTAATAATTCCTTTTGTTATGGTAATATCATTATTAAATACCCAACCATTTTTTCCTTCGATTAATCCATAATATCCTATATCTATTTTGACACTTTACCTGTTCTGACTTTCGAAGATGTAGAAAAGATCTATTTGCATGCATATAGCTGACATGAGTAGTGCAGGCCACTTTATCCTAAATATTTAATTTGTACACAACTTAATTCAATCCCTGGCCCATGCAATGAAATCGTAGAAATTAATAATAACGCAAACGTGCTTGAAGTGATTGGTAAGTATATGCGTATGTATATGTATATATATATATATATATATATATATGTATATGTATATGTGAAGGTCGACTAAATTCTCATCATTATCTATTAAACAAAAAAAATCAATGGATTATCAAGCAGATGATCAGATCAAGACTAGTTAACGGAGAAAGCATGCATCATTGCATACTAGGTGGAGTCGGCTATATGAATTCTTTGTTTTTATTGCGCTCTATCAATTATCAAATTCTTATCTAAGTCTAAATAACTAAGATTACTTCTTATAGTTTATTGTCATGTCTTCTTCGGTCTCTCCCTTCTTCTTTGTACATGGGTAAGATCCAATAATTTGATTTTTTTAACTGGAGCTTCAATCGGCCTATGATTTATATATTGGCATGTTCAGCATCTACAAAGAACGGGTTGTCGACCGTTCGATAGAACAGATTGATGGACAATTGTTAGCGAAAGGATGACAAAAATTTGATCATCCAAACTCTACTGATTGTGCAAGTGATGGTTGATTGAAACATCTGATATATATATATATATATATATCTGAATAAGCTAATAAAATAAAATTAATTTTATTTCAAATTTTTTTTAAAATTTAAAACATAAATATCTCACTAACAAAAGCTTATCTTTTATCTCAATTAATATGCATTTATTTGCAAAATTTAAATTTTAAATGGAAATATTTTTTATTGAGATTTATATATGTTATAAAATTAAATTAATTACTATATTGAAATATTTGAGAAATATAAAACTAGCTAGTTATTATAATATGCGTAGAATTCAAAATTAAGTTAAAATTTTACTTTGAAATATTTATTTTGAAATATTTATATAATGCAAATTATCATATATTTTTAATATTATAATCTATAAATGTTAGGTATATAAAAAACTTTGGCCTAACTAAACGAAGAGAAAGAACTAATCTATTAGTTTAAATTAATTACCATTATCGAGTGTGGTTATCGGCGCGCACACGGCTTGAATGTTTGATATGTAACTTTTTCATCCTTAGTCTTCGCAATAATAAATTATTATATATAATATGAATATTGTTGCAATTATGCAATAGATTTATTCCGAATAAAAATTGTGTATTACACAATTTCTTAATAGTATTTCTCACAAAACTCGTGTATTTTATTGTAGCTTCTTTTAAGTTTATATTTCTTTGAATTTGTAATAATACTCCAAACTTATGTTATAATCGTTGCTTTGTCAATAACTAAGAATATTACTAAAAATTTACAATAACTTAAAAAAAATTATAATAAAAAAGAAAATTACACAATTGTTAAGAGTTTTGCATATTTGGGCCTTAAAATTATTCATTTTGGATTGGGCTTCATGGGCTGAGTGTAAAACTAATTTCAAAACCAAAAAGTAAATAAAATGGCATCATTTAATAGTCTAATAATGTAAAAATTTAAATAATCTCATTTTTAATTAACTCAACGTAATCACTATTAAATATAATTTCAAAATTAAAGTCTTCGTTGCAAATACATATGTTAAAAATGATTTTATATAGTTAGTTTTCTATAATTACTGTATAGCAAAAATTATCATTAATTACACAAAAATATTTTGAAAAGGTTTTATATTTTAGATATTGAGTTCAAATATTAATAAGATATGCTACCAATTAGCCAGGCTCAATACGCATGTACCAAAATTGATTCAAGTTTTTTTATCAAAAAAAAAAAAAAATTAAGTTGATCAAAGTTTTATCATTTCTGATTTGATGTAGAGTTTATTGCCAGTTTTGTATGCTAAATTATTAATCTGAACACATATATATGCACTTTATACACATTTTAATCTTTTTTTTACATTAAGAAAAACTCCCCGTTGAAAAATATTTGTGAATCGTATATTCGTTCGACAAATACAGTAGCTCCCGTTTCCAATAAGACGTAGTATTTACTTGTAAGTTTTGTGGAGCCCAAAAATTTAAATGTTTACCAAAATTTCTAAATAAATGTCATCGTCTATCTTTGTGTTTCATTCTCATATATTTCATAACAAATAAATAATTGTATTATTTGTTTCAGATGTTGTACGTATAATGGTTACACTGCAACGTAATTATATAATAAAGTATCAAAAAAATTGATAAAATAAATATTTGTCGCACAATTATCACAAAAGTTGTAACAAATAGCTGTCGTAAATGTTTGCGATAAGAATTTAATTTGTTGCAATAACACTATTTGTCACAAAGCTTGTTATGGCAGATTTCGTAATATTCATAATATCTACATCCATGTTGTCAGTTGTAGATAGGCGAGAACTATCATGAATGGTAAAAGGACAAGTATGTAATATTTAAAATATACATGTGATGCTCATAGCCGAAGATGGCAGGGAGTGATTGTCAGATAATGTCATAAGAGAAAAGAATCACTGGGCAAAGAACGACTCCTAACAGGCTTCTAGGCACAAAAATAGATCATTTTAGGGTTTAGGGTTTAGGGTTTAGGGTTTAGGGTTTTAGGGTTTAGGGTTTAGGGTTTAGGGTTTAGGGTTTAGGGTTTAGGGTTTAGGGTTTAGGGTCCTGAGCTTTATAAATAGATAAAGTGATCTTAAATGATAGAGATATTTTTTGTGGTAAAACCGTGAGGCTAATGATGGAAAACTCTGCAGTTAAGCATGCTTGAGCTGGAATAGCACTGAGATGGGTGACCTCTTGGGAAGTACTCAAGTCATTCAATTTTCTTAAAGGCAAAACAAACAATACCTTTACATTAGGATCACAAGATGTTATAATACAAAACACAGATAACTCTTTTAAAAATATAATCAGAATTTACGAGAAAAGAGTTTTCTTGCTCTATATGAGTTGAATTATTAATAATACTTTAGAATGTGGCGAGATAAGAGTTTTTCTTGGTATACCCAAGATGAATTTATTCTTACTCTATATGAGTTGAATTATTAATCATCAGTACTATTTTATTGTAAAAGTTAAATGGACTAAGACTCGCGCTCCAACTTAAACTCATATCTATTGTCGTCTTCAATATACCATGCTATATGACTTTGACTACTCCGAATGTTTCGCATTATCTTTGCATTAGAAGAGTTTGAGATTTTTATTTTGACATCAAATAGGCTGTTGCTAATTTTAAATTTTAAAAAAATTTGCTTGTCCACCAACATAATTTTAAATCAATCATCTATGAAGTAAAAAGCTATCACTAAAATATATAATGATGTAAGCACACTTGTTTGTAATTGATTCTATAATAAATTTTTTTAAAAAACTCCTACTAAAAAAGCGCTCGTAATAATAATAAAAAGGGATAATTACCTACATGTCACACAATTTAGTTTTATTTATGTCTTACCCATCCATTCTTAGTTAATTATGTTATGCACACTCAAAATATTATAAAATCTTACATATACACATTTTAACTTATCTCTATTATAATGAGTAATCATAAATTTTCAATAACCTAACTATAATTAAATTACAAAAAATCTGAGCCATTTATTATATTATTTTAAGAATATTTAAATATATTTTGAGTGAAAATCCTAAAATCTTAATGTTGAGGTGGCGGCAAAGGAAGAATATATCCGCGACATGAATTGATTTTAGGACAAATCAGCGCTTTAGTGTGGTATTGAGGAAAAGAAAAATATATATCATTAAGAGTAAAAATATAATTTTAATGATTTACTAATAAATATTTTTTTTCAAATAGATTTTAATTAAGTTTTAACTCAAATGTGTGTATGTAAGATTTTATATTATTTTGAGCGTGCATAGTATAATTAATTAAGAATGAATGGGTAAGACATAAATAAAACTAAATCGTGTGACATGTAGGTAATTATCTCTAATAAAAAAGTAAGAAAATGAATTTTACGGAAAATTTTGATTATTAATTGAACTAAATAATCATTGATAAATTAAACTATTTAGAAGTTAAAAAAAAAATTAAAAATTACCTCAAGAAAACAAGGGATGAGGAAGCTAACAATGAGATGCCAACTCTGAAAATGATCTCAAGGTTTGAGGGAATCTGGAGGGGCTACCCATTTTATAATAATTTAATAATCTTTCAGTGGCAATTTAAAATAATATCGTATTCGTTTACAATAAAAATATATGTACCAATCGATAATTTTTTACAGCAATTTTCAGCGATTTTATAAAACTTATGCACTATGAGTACTTTGCGAATCATTTATTAAATAATTTAAAGTTATAAAACAAACTTAACTTGATTCATAATTCACATAATAAACGAATAAATCTGACTTTGGCAATTACTTTAAAAAAAATTGGAAACAGCTCCTATAAATTGTTTTTAATCAAAATTACTCAAATTTATAACTTTCATAATATCAGAGATCAAAATTTTTCCTATATATTAGATTAAATATGAACTTAATTTTTTTGTTAGATTTATGAATATTTGTTTGTTATAAATTTAAATGTTTTGTAGAATTTTAATGATAATTTATTGTTTTATTAAGATTTGTGTATGAAATGTATAAAATTAATTTTAAATCAATTAAAAAGAACCTCAGGAAATAGATATGACACATAAAATCTAGTAAATATAAAGTTCCATTGAGAAATTAAATTTATATCTAAGTAATTAAAAAAATCAAATATCTAAAGTCTTATAGGATGATGTCCCCCTTAATTATATTTTTTTGTGAGTGATTGCTTTGATAATATTATTTATAGATTGGTATCAACTTTTAAATACTTGATCAGTTGAATTTCTTAGGTATCTTTTCTCAGCACAATAAATTTATTGGTGGACCAAAATATAAAATCACAAAAAATGCATAACTCTTTTAAAATACGGACATTTACATGGTTGACACAGAAATTAAGCTAATTTACGAATTTCACCTTAAATCTCAAAATATTACAGATATCACATTTAAAACAACTATTTTTTTTATTTTTCACATCTTGCGGTAAATTCTATCAGAAGATTTAACTATAGTTAGATTTCAATAAAATCCCAGCCATTGATCGCATCGTTTAACCATTGACCTTCATGTTAGGGCATCGCGGAGCTGCATTAGTTCTGGCGGCAGCATATTCAAGCGAGGCGACAGCGTATTCACGCAAGCATCATTCTGTTATTTGTATCTTCTTCTTACACGTGCATCACGAGCGAGCATCAGACCTTTCTGAGATTTAACTATAATTAAATCTTCTCATAGAATTTACTGTCGGATGTAAAAAATGAAAAAATAGCTATTTTAGATGTGATATCTGTAATATTTTGAGATTTACGGTGAAATCCGTATATTAGCCTAATTTTTTTATTCACCATGTAAATATTCCTTTAAAATATTATGTATAGTGAAAAATATAAAAATGTCATATTTATATACATATTACTTAAAATTTTAAATATTATACTATTAAAATTTTAAAAAAAATGAAAATAACTTAGCTGCTTGTTTTTATAGCCATCTTAAATGACAAATGTGGAGAGAGGCATAAAGGTAATAAGGATTCAAATTAATGGCAAGCATTTAAAAATAAAAATAGGGGCTAATCATAGGGCTGTTAATTTTAATTTTATTTTATGAAACACATTATTAATATTATAATAATAATATTCCAAATTTTACATAAATATTAATATTAAAATTAATTCTATTTCACATTTTTAATAAGAACACACAAGTGGCTAACCTTTCTTCTTCTCTCTCTGAACTTCTAGTTTAACAATTTTACATTGGCTCAACTTTTTTAATGAGATTAAAAATTTAAAAAAAAAAACTACAAACACTCAAGCTAAGCATATATAGACGGTAATTTCTCGAGCTCTAGTTCAACACAAACAAACTTGAGATACCTGTTGACTTGATCGAATTACACAAAGATCTAATCGTGCTACAAATTCACAATTACTTGACGTATTGCACCGTTCTAAATAGTCAAAATATGCATGTGTCGGTGTGCACCTCGATCTCTAAATAGACAAGTATCCAATTCACCGAAACCCCTATTTGGTTGAGAATGGGTAGTCTCTTTGTCTAATATTCAGTCATATAAGGAGAGAATCTATCTTGTATATACTTTTTAAACCTGCTACAATAAGTACTTCACTCTGATCGTGAAGGATAATGTCTATCAGCCAATACCAATAGTTTTATAAGAACCTTTAACCGAAACATCCACATTAGCCTTCACACTACTTTCATAGGCGTATGATAAGAGGATAATTGTAACAACTCATAATCCAAATGTAGAGGTATTATTCATTTTGATTTTAAAAACTATATAATTTAAGTACTCTCTTAAAGTAAAGCACGTTTAATTACAGAGTCTTTCATTATCAGTCTGATAATTTTATCTCAAAAGATATTTTTATATATTGAAATCATGTTATTTACTTATGTAGCTTATGAATTACCTTTTTTTTGTCGATGTGGGATAATTTATCTCTGTCTCTATATAAATGCTTGGAAGAAATTATATCTTATATGCATAATTTTGATTCAAAAATTATTTTTTATTTATTTTTTATTACGGGTCATCACAATAGCTTGTTTCGCGTGCAAATTCTCTCGTCTCTACAGCCCCCTTGAGAGAGAAAGATACTGTTTTACAATTATAGCACCTTACCATTTTAGCCAACAAAATATGATTTTTACAGTGGCAAAAGTGTAAATATAAAAGTTTAGGATTGTAATTAAAAGAAAAATAGAGGATCTGCGTTTAATTCTCCATTTAATATTTTAAGGTAATTGTGACGGCACCATTAATTTGTGAGTCAAGTTTGACCGGAAGTCGCCGTCGCTTTCAACGTTTTCTGAGTGGTGGGCCGGCGGACCCCAGTCCATTATGGAAAAATTTAAAATTAATACTCAAAATATTCGTTAATTGACGATAAGAAAATACATAAATAATTAAATAATCTTGCCATTTGTCATGCATTATTACAAATTTTAACTCTATCTTTATTTACTATTGATAAAAAGTAAATAAATAAACCTGTCATTTTTCCTGCATTATTACAAAATTTAATTTTTTTTTTTTTGCTAAAACAACCTCTCAAATATGAGAATTTGAGGGGGGAAATGGCAAATTTACATAATGTGGAGCTAGATTTTGTAAAATAACAAGCCAAAAGTTGTATTTCATTCAAATAATTTCATATTTTTTTAATCATTTTGCATGTCTTTTATTATGGTTTCGATCAAATTTAAATTGAAAAAAAATCATATTATTAAGCTCTAAATTTTCTTTTCTTTCGTTCGAATCTTTTCATAAAACTCATGTATCTTTTTGACAATCTTACATCTTCTTGTTACTGTTAATTTAAATAACCTTTTGATGTTGCATCAAAAACATATATTTGGCAACAATAAAAGTAATTAGACTCGAGATTAGGTTTTTCTCAAGCCGGGCCAAGCAAACCTTGATTCAAGGTTTCGACATGTAATGTTTCTCTCAAGGAGATGTTTGAAGTTTGCACCTCCAAATAGGGCTTCTTCTAGAACCAAGTTTCACTCAAAGTCAATGTCTCGTAGCCATTGCCACTGGATCAGAGTATTTCTTATAGTCAACCTAATTGTATTCTGTCTTACCTTAAGAGGTCATGTTACACGTGAGGTATAAGGAATTTATTAAATTAAATTAGTTACAACAGAATGCCACGTCTATGTGCTCATTTCCTAATCAGATCATGACTGTCTGAAAATGTCGATTGCAATCGTCCACTTCATGCCCAATTTAGTCGCGCTCAAAAACCCAGTTGGCTCATTTATAATAACTAGTTGACTAGTCGTTAACCACTTAACTATTTGGAATGTTATATTTCATTTTCTAAACTAGACAATGAGATAAATTACTATACGAAATCTCTTTTTGTTATTACTGGTGAACCAACACTTCTCATCGATAAATATGATCTTCAACAAATGAAAATCCAACGAAGCCCAATAGCTAGAGACCACTCTCCTCTCTTGCACTTGTTCACCTTGTTTACTCTAATATAATTACTTTTAGCAAGCTTTTTAAGTATATTAAAAGAACTTTTTTAGCTTGATCGTCGGACGTTGAAGGATTTTAATTTTCAAACCATCTTAAATCATGACTTGCTTATTTTGTCGATTACATTGACTTTCTTATACTTTCGCTAATCTCTTATGTAGAAAATTCATTGCATGTTGTTGACTTTTAGAATTCCATTTCTTTTGTTAATACCCCGCTATCACTTTGATAGTTTCTTTTCTTCAATTTCCTCCATTAATGTTTGCTGTGTTTCAGAAGTCTTTAGCAGGAATACTACGAATCTGATTAAATCTGCTTAACTTGAGAATCTTGGCAGAAGGTAGCTTTAAAACATATTTAAGCTTACCTCCTATGGTAAAAAGAAGAAAAAGGCGATCCTTCAATAATATCAGGGATAGAATCAGTCAACGAATTATGGGATGAAAAGAAAAGCTCCTCTTAATAAGAGAGAAATAGGTTCTTATAAAAGCAGTAGTTCGATCTATTCTTACGTATTCTACGAGTATTTTTAGACTTTTTATTGCTTTTTGTAATATCTTAGAGAAAATCTCTGCTTTCTATTGGTGGCAAAAGAATAAACACAAGAAAGGGATGCACTGAAATAAATAGTAAGATCTTTGTGGGCCTAAGTAGCTTGGAGGCCTGGATTTCAAAAGTCTTAATGCTTTCAACATTGCTATGTTAGGAAAGCAAAGCAAAAAATATAATAGAAAAATGAATTATTTGGTAATTTGAGAATGAGAAGTCTGTGATTTTTTGGAAAGATAAATGGATCTCAAGGAGATGATCTTTTCAAATCATCACTCATGTCAATTACTAGCATGAAGATGAGAAAGTTTGTAATCTTATAAACTTATCCGCCTAAACTTAGAATAGATATCATTAAGCAAAGTTTTCATTAAGTTGAACCCAAGAAAATCATTTAAATTTCCCTTGGAGACGTTAATACTAATGCCTCCAAAGCCTTGATGATAGAGCAAGTTCCTGATAAGAACAGTAGTTGACAATGCAGCGGCGCCAATCATTGGTGGTGAAGAAATGCAACGGCGTCGATCGATGGTGGTGAAGAAATTAGGGCACGGAGTTGCCGCAGGCAGCTGGAGGGAGATTGAGCGTGAGAATGAGGAGAGAAAACTCATTTAAATTAATTGCTGTCATTGCTTTTAATTTTAGTAGCGGTTTCACATGCTGCCATTCATTTAAAATTATTGTCATTGCTTTAATTTATGGCAACACTTTAAAACGCTGTCATAACTTAATTTTTTGCAACACTTACTAAACCGCTGTAAAACAAGTGCTGTAATTACTCTCTTTTTTGGTAGTGTTGGGTCTATAATTTTAGCGGGATGTACTCCGTTAGTAGTGGCTATAAATTTATTTGTGACTTAATTAAAAACAGATGATTAATATTAGTGGGGAATAATTTTAACTATTTTTCTATCAATAAATGAATGAAATCATTTTATCAAAAATAAATAAATAAATTGTTATTAGAGATGCACACCATTATTATGTCACATAAGTGGATTAATGTCTACAAAAATGAATTATTGCAGATAAATTATTAAGGACTAAACAAATATAAATAAGTTTGTTCACGAAAAAAAATGTATACAAATATAAATAATTCTGTTCACAAATATGAATTATTTGATGGTTCAAAATTATTATTATAATATCCTTCGGTGCTTAAAATTTATTCAAACTTGTATGTTTAGCTTAACAAGCGAATATAAAGGATTGGTATATATTTTAATGTGCATAATCTGTTGAGATATTGACACGAATCCTAAGGGACCCGATCGATATCCCTAACTCAACTACTTGACTCGGGCTGTGGACCAATGTGCCCTATAGTAGATTTTATATTAGTCGTGTATCGAAGAATTTCAATATCATTACTGATATTATGTTTGTATCGTATTCAAAAAGTTATCGTCTTGGCATGCTACCTTCGTACTTCTTAAATTTTGATTGTTTTGAGAGAAACTACAAGGCCTACTTAGCAAATTTTGAATTCTAGAAGTAATGAATTCCTTTATCTCCAGTTCTATTTCTGCATGATTAGATTATGCAAAATTAGTAATAGGTTTCTATAGTTTATTTATAATTTTATTTTAGTTTATATTTTTTTTCAAAATTTTCAGTTAGTCCATGATTGAAAAAGAAATAGTCCTATGTGAAAATTTAAAAAATATTATGAACTTAAATGAAAGATTTCAAAAAAAAAGTGAATCAAAGTATAATTTTAAGTAAACTATAAGGACTTATTGGTAATTTGCTCCAAATATTTTTGTGTATGATAAAAGACGTGTTATGAATTTAGAATAAAATTGATGTATTGTATTAAAATTTATGTATGATGTGAAATAAAATTAATAATTATATTAAAATATAGGTAAATATTATGAGACTGGACCCTTATTTTACAAGGGTCCATTAATTTTTCATGTGGGCTCATGAATCTTAAGTGAGACTTGGCTTAATAGGACATGGATGGAATAGAGTTCTAACTATCTGGACCCAAATGCTATTTTTTAAAACTTATATTTGGTGAGATATATTATAAAATAGATAGGTTAAATTACATTTAGATTCCTCATATTATGATATAATTTTACAAAAGTTCATATTTCTAAATTATTAAGTTATAGCCATGCTCGATTAGGCTGGGCACAAAGTTGGATGCACATAGGTCCTGCCCCATTCGACCACTAGCTCGCCTCCCTCTATCTCCCGATTTCTCTCTTACTTCAACCAGATCTTTTTCACTTATTTTTTTTCTCATTTTTATATTAAAAACATTATTTTATGATTTTTTTTTGAATTATTGGCATAAACTATCTAAATGAACATACGTAAAATATTAAATATTTACTATATCTTCAAAGATTCGATTGAGAACATTTGTTTATTATCTCTAAGATTAAAAAATTGAACATATGGATTTATATGGTATTATATACTAACTTTATGAACTTTAATATAACTTTTTTTTTTTATATAGACACTACTTACATAAAAAAAGATAAATTTTATGTAGCTTAAGAGCAAAATATCCCTTAATTTGATATAAGAAAAGGGCAATTACTTACATATTATTAAAATTTAATTGTTTTATATATTTAAATAATTTAAATTTTAATATTATATATTAATCACTAAATTTATATTAAAATTGAAATTTTTATTATTACAGCATGAATTATACATTGAATTTAAATTTCATATAATTTTTATCATTAATATGTAATATTTAAAATTTATATATTTAAATATATAAAATAATTAAATTTTAGTGGTACTTAATTATATAAAAAAAAGCCTCCAATTCAAAACGCAAAAAAAAAAGACAAATTATATGCATGAATTTCTAAAAGTGAGGATGCATTGTACAAAAATCCTCATCTTCTTACTCCGCCGGCGGCGAAGGCTGAGAAGGCCGTGCCGACCAGACGGAGACGGCGACAAGCCCGCAAAGCTTCCATCTGAGGACGAGCTTATTAGGCTCTTCGTCGTCTATCTCGTACCCATCGTTGAAGACGCCGAGCAGCAGCTTCGCCTGCATTTGGTTGAAGAAGCTCAGCCCCACCCTCCTAAACCCCGCCGCCGCCATCCATTCCGACCACCCCGCCGCTGCGAAATCCTCCTCGGTTCGTCGCAGGGCCCTTTCCACGATTTCGGCGATCCTCGGTGCGAAAATCACTCTTTCCACCATCTCCATCGCTCTGCCCCTGACCTGAAAACTGGCATCCATCGCATCCCACATAGCAGAGTACCTCTGCAGCTCCCGCATAAACCACCCCACGACGTCTCCATCGTCGGCGCTTCTGCCGTCCTCTTCCACTAATGTCACGAGTCGGGCTCCAATTTCTGCAGCTCCGGCGAGAAACGATCGGACCGAGGCGGCGGCGTGATGGAGTTGGTGCTGCGAATGAATGGCGCAGTTGAACACCACCGCCTCTGCTCTGCTCACCTTGATCGCCGCCGGACGGAATCCTCCGTCCCTGTCTAGCCTGCACTGAGCGAAAGAAAACGGCAGGCCGACCGACTGTGCGAATTCGGCCAGTCTCCGTCCTGTCTCCTGAACGTCGGCCGCCGACTTCCTGCATCGAGTGACCGCCGTGATCTTGAGATGCGACGGCGGCGGGAAATCCTTCGTTGAAACGAAGGCCTGAAACAGAGGAGCCCACTGGGATCCCTCCATGATGTCAAAGTCAACGATGTGGACCCGTCGCTCGCCGGCGACGGCCTCGAGGATCGCCTGGTTCGCCGTGAAATGCCCAAACTTGACGGACGGCGAAAGGTCCTGCAGCAGCTGGGACGCCGTCAGCATGTCGACGGCCGAGGGATGCCGAAATCCGCCGCTCTGCCACTCTTCTCCTTCGCCGGCGAGCACAAGACGGCTCAGCGCGTTGGCAAAATGCAACGCGAGGCGTTCCATGCCGCCGGCGGAGTCTCCGCAGCTCTTCGCCGGAGATAGCAATTCGTTGAGCCGAGCCAATATCACTCTGGCCAAAACCTCGTTTTTCGGTTCGCCAGAGAGGGCCTCTGCCGCAGCAGTAAGAAGGTGAATTGCACGCACCCACTTGTCATCCTGGCCGGAGGAGGCTGACTCCGGCGGCTCCAGCGCCGGCGTGCCTGCGTTACTCGAATTTGTCGACTCGCACACGTTGGACGAGCAGTAGTCATATGTTTCAGGCGAGCTTCCGGCTGTCAGGTATTCCAGGTCAACGGCAACGCTATCCCATGACATGGTGTCCTTCAAGTCGTGGAAGTCGTCCTCACCGGAAATTTGGCCGACGGCAAAGGCGGAAGTCCAGTCGGCCCAGGCGAAATCGTTACCGAAGGGAATGCTGGCGGTGGAGATCAGGCAGTCGGAGAAGATGAGCTCCCCCACTTCCTCCATGACAATTTCCATCTCTCCACCGTCGACGACCTTCACCTCCGCCTCGTCTTATTTATAGCTTGAAATATCCATTGAATAAAAAATATTATAAATTAAAAATATCAAATACATAATTTTTTTTTTACACTCTACACAACTTTTGAGAATTCAATTTGTGATAAAAATATTTGAATTAGTGCGATCCAAACCTTGCTATAAAGATTGTAGCGCAAAAGCCGATTCATAAGTGATTGTCAATGAGGCCGAAGTTACCAAATTTTGAGTCCAATGACCAGACAAACACATTTTAGATGATACAGGAGAGAGGCATATGTTTATTGATTAGATAATCACATTTAGGGGACGTTTGGTTCGTTGTTATCTTGGTGTTATGTTATGTAATTTAGATGTCATGACATCTAAATGTCATCTTTTGACTAATAATTTTATAATCTAATTGAAGATTATTTATACATGTCATTGAACCAAACAATTACATTCTCTAGATAACATAACATAACATCAAGATAACACTGAACCAAACTCCCCCTTAGTCAATTTGAAAAGACCTTGTTATCATCCTCTTTCAAATACGAATATATTTGATTTAAAAGTGAATAACTTGTATTAGTGTCTCTATTTTAATCCAATTGCTCACGATTCTTCAACTATATATATATATATATATATCATTAAATATTGATTGCTTGTTGCATCACGTGAAATATGTGAAAGTAAAATACTCTAAATTCAGTAGTCAAAGAGTTCAATAAAATGTTATTGGAGGAAAAAATGTGAGCGAAAGATTTTCGCAAAGTTGAAGATAATGTACGGCGGAATAGTTAACTTTATTTTCTATAGCACACTTTTCTCTCTTTTTTTAGAAAAAGCTAAAAAAGACTCGTACCAAACAACCCTATACCTTACCGTATCTAGTAAAGTAGGCATAAGAAAGAATAATCCAATTGCTCACGAATTCTTCAACTTTGCTATCTTAAGAGTAGCAAAGTTGTTGCGCATATAGATGATCTGAAAATAACCCATTAAGGTTTGAAATAAAAATATATTCAAGAGAAGAATCGGAAGACCCTTTGATTTTCTATTTAAATTATTTTGAGTTTATTTTGGGTAGACAATATCGTAATATCGATTTTTGTATGAGATTTGGGACAATGTGAGTTCTTGAGCACTAGGATTGTGTTTTGATATAAGTTAGTTTGATTTCGAGTTGTTTTAATTTTTATTTTACTCGTTTATGACTTAATAATATTATTTAGGTCTTTTATAGTCGACCAATGGCAGAAAGTACTGTTTTTTGTGGTTGACAAGTGGTAAAATAATGTATTTTTGCTAGTTGACTAGCAGTGGTGGTCGACCAGCGGTATTGTTACTTTCTCCTATTCTTTCATCTATCCTTCTCTAATTATATTTCTTCTTTTATTTTTAAAAAAATAAAGCAAAAGTGAGATTGTATCTGACTTCTAAATAATTGAAATCTAGAATGTTGGAATATCATTATGCAGTGGTGTAAGGGATTTCTCCATTACCTTAAAGTACAAGGAGATTGTGATTAGTGGATTAGATTGGGTTGCCTTCGGGCCGTAGATGTAGGCACAGAGAGGTGCCAAACCCCACTGTTTTGCCTTAAAATACACTTCTACTATTTGAGATCACGTTATTTACTTATACAACTCAAGAACTCCCCTTCTTTTTTACATAAGATGATTCATTTATATTCTCCCCTCACCACCACTATTTATCGGTCCAAAAGCCTCTCAAGAGCTGTGTTTTATTCCAGCAGTTTCCTTCTGATCTTGGAACATCACCTGGCAATTACTTTCCACCCTCTACGACTACTAGCGCCACAATTTTCATCTCTATTTGCATCGATTTCTCAGTAGTAACATACATTTGAACGAGATAAATGGCTTGTACATAATGCGAACAATCACTTATTTTAATCTACGTTAATGTAGCATTGCATCCGAACTCAAACAAAAAAAAAATCGAGCTGAGCCGGACTTTGACTAAATGGTGGATCTATAAGACACTGTAAGAGCATACAAATGGCAGCTTCTGATCCAAGGTGATGCAAATTGAAGATCGAGAATCTTGATAAAGTTCAATGGAGATTGGCCGGAATTGAATCAGAGAGAATTCTAGCCGTCCATTATCTTAATTAATTAATTTACATTCCAATTTAACGTGATTTAATTTAAAGATAATTAAGTAGCTATATGAGCTTTTAATTTAAATAAATAATATATTTATTTGAATATGACAGGCAGCTGGTAAATAATGAAAATATGCGAAGAAGAAATTTACCAGAAGAATATTAATTAAGTTTCAACAAGCCTAAGAGATTAATCACAAAATAATAATGAAAAGATAAATTATATTTAGTTTTTTGAATTCATGACATAAAATCACGTTCAGTTTACAGTTTTAAAATTTTAATATTCGAGTTTCTAAAATGAGTTAATATTTTCAATGAGGATTCTGAAATTATATATGTTAAACACTTCATGTAAGTGCATTTCAATACTTTTCATCGATAAATTTATGCATACGAATTTTCATCACTAATTTTGATTCGCGTTTTTCTATGAAAATATCTGTTTATGTATATAAAATATATTAGAATACAATATTATAAAATTTTTAAAAAAATTATATACATATTTTAAATTTTTTCTCTTTAATATAAACTATTATAATTGTTGATGCAAAAAATACACCACAACAGAAAGAAATGAGACGACAATTTTTACGTGAAAATCCGAGTGTCCGGGAGAAAAACTACGACGTCGTCCAGGCGATTGGAATCCACTAATCGAATCTACTTTTACAAAGCTTGATCTCTAAATGGAGACCGAATGAGTACAAGAGGGATAGAGAGAGAGGGGCAGCTCAGCCCGAGAGAGAGGAAGGAATGGTCCTTAGAGAGAGCAATCTCCCCCTTATTTATAGTTTGGAGATGAGGAGACATAGTAGGTTTAGTTTGCCACATCTGACACCTACTTCTGCAAAGGACGATTAGGGAGTGAGCTCCCAGCTGTCTTAAATGCTGAGTTGACACAGTAGTACGGAGGGTATGATCTTGTGATATTTCTTTGAGCTGCTGTGCAGGCTGCTGTTCGGAAGGGGCTGCTGTTGAGCAGCTGTTCGGCAAGAGGCTGCTGTTGAGCTGCCGTTCGACAAGGAGCTGCTGTTGAGCTGCTGTTCAGCAAGGGGTGTTAAAGAAGGTTCTAACAATAATATATTTATATATAAAATTTTTTAAATATATTAAAAAATCAAAATATGTAATTATATATTTATATATTTTTTGAAATATCAAACTAGAAGAAAATAAAGTTGATTTTGAATCCATAAAAAATGAGAGCATTTCAGTGAGATTCAATTTTTCACATAAAACTTTCACACCTAAGTGGAACCATGCAACCCATGATTAATTATTTGAGAGTGAGAGAGAGAGAGAGAGAGAGAGAGAGAGAGAGAGAGAGTACTGTCATTGAATGTGGAAGTAGAGACTTCAACCACAGAGGATGGAGAGGTCGATACGACAACCATCAAAACTGGAGAACTCGATGTAGCGGCACTTGGCGAAAGCAGAGGTGAAGTCAAAAATATCACTTTGGCAAAGATCTTAAGAGAAGTTTAAAGGAGGAAGAACGAGAGAGAAGTGAGCAGTGATCAAAAGAGTAGTGTATGTAAAATAAATGGAGTATTCATTGCATGTTCTATTTATATTTAAACAGACCCAAAGTGATTAAATTGGGTAGTAAAAAGATAAATATTAGTAGAGTCATACAGAATGTGGGGAAACATAATCTTTTTGTAGTGATTTGCAGTCTTTCTTTGGCAATAGATTAAATACCTAAAAAATAATAGGTTAGTCACTCAGATAGAGTAAATGACCTCCACCTTATAATAGATCAGATGGGGCATCATAGCTTAAAAATCAATAGTTCAAAGTATCAGAATACCTTATAATCATTTTTATCATCTTAAAGTCATATGCCATGTTTGTATCTATATATATTAATATGTAATAAATTTATACTAATAAATTTATTAAAATTAGCAGAATTATGTCATCAATGTAACAATAGAGATAACAAATATGTCACCAGTGTAAGAGTAGGAATAAAAGATACAAGACATACAGAAGGTGGTTTGTCAACTATCGAAATCTCAGCTCATTATAGAATCATATATTTCAAAATTCATAGGTCTAATATAACTCAGTATAATATTTTAGCATAAAGCTCAACTAAATATCGGAATCAAGCAATACAAAATATGCAAAATGTGGTTCATAAAAAATAATTGATATCATCTTGTATATTAGTTAATTTAATTTAATAGCTATAATAATATAAGTTTAGTAAAAATTATTTACTTACATGGGAGGCAGAGTAACAATTTATTTGCGGTTGCTGAGTCTCGTGATTTGGTTAAAATTATCTTAATTAAGTTCAAGATGAGATAGTTAATACTGAGTTTAACACGTTGACTCAAGTCATACAGGTGCAATTGGGTCATACAGGTGCAATTGGGTCAAACAGTTTAGCTCAAGTCAAGAGATCAACTCAGGTGAAATATGTCAATTCAGATCAAACAGATCAACTAAGTCAAACTGGTCAAATGTTGACATGGGCTAAGTGGGTTGACTTTGATTATATAGTTTAGACGAATTAATCATGAGTTAAACGAATTAACTCAGTTTAGGTTAACAAAGTCATGTCAATACAAAAACTACAGAATATAATTTAAACTTAATAGGGTCAGGATTTTATCTCCTCTAGAAAAGTTTTATTGTTGGAAGAAAAAAATGAGAAATCATACAAAATAAGGTATGGCATTCAAAAGAGAGTAAGAGGTATAAAAGAAAAGCTAGAGATTGTAGCCCGTTTCTCTTGAGAAACCTGAAGACTTTTTATAGAAAAAAGTAAATTTAATAGGGTGAGACTTACTGATGGTTGGGGAGAAAAGATAGAGAGAAGCTTCTAATTTAATGAGAAGCTTCAGAGGGTACTTCAATTTTTAGAATATTTTATTAAAATCAAAACTTCTGAGAAATAATGTTAAATATAATAATTATTTTGAAATCTCCAAATAATAAATGTATTAATATTGAGTCCATAAAAATATATAAATAAATAATCAGAGGTATTTGTTAAGCGAGTTATTACAAAAAGTACTTCTTATAATCTAAAATGTAATGAAGACCACTCAGGTCTCCATAAAAATATACACAGAGATAATTGTGACAGACATTGCTCTTAGTCGGCGTTTGGTTCAATGTTATCTCAATGTCAATGTTATTTAGATGTCATGTTATCTAAATGTTATTGTCATTCATCAATGGACATTTGTTTGGTTCAATATTATGATATTAGAAAATATCAATGTCATCCAAATTATTTTTATTTAGTTGGAAGTTATTAACATTATAATGACAAATTGATGGTGTTATCTTGAGATGTCACCCAATTTGGGGTGACATCTAGATGTCAATGTATAATGGTATTTTTGTAATTAATTATAATATTATTTAAAGATGTCATTAAATCAAACAATTACTTTCTAAAGATAACATAACATAACATTAAGATAACATTGAACGAAACACCCCCTTAATCCTATCTACAAGGAAGTAAAAGCTCCCTTTCAACATGACCCAAAGGATTGTAGACCAAGTCAGAAACATCAAACCCTTGGAGTCCATGATAGTGATCATGATCACTTCTAATTGTATTGTAATTAATAACCGAAGTGAGTCAAAATAAGTTACCACTGATGATTACACCTAGAAGTTTATGTATAAATACCAAATTCATCGAAGTTACAAAAGCCCCGATCCTTAATGCCAACAAGAAGTTAATATAGAATAAAAAAAAGTCTTTCTTATAAATAGAGAGAAGGTTCTGACTTGTAATTTGTTGACATAGGATGTAGAGGATCCCAAAAAACACCAAAAAAGAGAGAGTCCTGAGAGACGGCAGCGCACAGAAGGATAAGCCTGATGGTTGAGGCTTAAGAGAGAGAGAGTTCAGGGCATCCAGAAGAGTACACAATAATTTAAGGTGGTTCAGGGAGGAAATCCCCTACGTCCACCGAACGATTAGCGAAGAAGTTTCACTAATGGAAAAAGGTAGCAGTGAAGGCTAATACAAAGAGCTTACAAGAGGAAAAGAGAGAAAGAGAGCTCCTCAATTGGGGCTCTAATACAATAAGAATGGGAGAATTCGGGAGATTACTTGCACTTTGGTCACCTAACTTAGCTCTAATGACAGCGAAGCTCACCATATTCATGGCATAGCCGTTGTCATTGCTGAAGGAGACGGGCAAGGCAACGAATCCCAGAGGTTGAACCCTCGTGTCCGAGATTTGACTGGGGTCTGAAACATGTGAGAACAGATAGATGAATTAGTAAATAAATAAAAGCTAAATGTCAGCTAGACGCCACGTGTATGGTAGGGATGAAGAGCTGGAACCACGTGTTAACATAATTATATTTTTTGGGACTACTCATATAGCCAAAGCCCATTATATTTGCTCCCATATATGTTCCCTATTTTAAATTTTTTTTTAAAAAAATATCTTGTTCTATTAGTTATTTTATGTTTGGTTTTTAGTTAATTTGCACTCTCTGAGTTTATTTTATTGCAAGAACGAATCCTCTAGTGCCAAATCCTAGCACTCAGTCAACTACTGACCAATTTCTACATCAATAGAAACAAACGGCTCAAGGCTTGTCACTTGTCGTCTTCTATATCACATTTATTCTTTTATTTTCTACTATTTCTGACTAATAAGTACCAAAAGAGTGATCAAGCACTCCCATTTACCCTCATAAATCTTCCATCCATAGTCTTATCTCTTGGCCTTGCATTAACATTGGAGTGTAGGGTGTCTTTCATTCCTACTTCGCAAGCCCTGTATACTTGTTGCTCTTTTCGGTAACATTAACCTTATTATAGGTGCCAACAGATGCCCTAATTCACTACATCAATTCGGCTTTATCAGTTTGACTTTTGATTCACTATATAGTTGACTGATAATGATAACTTGGTTTCTTAATGAATTTTAACTTGACCAAATTAACTCACCCCAAGATCAGCTCAATTCAAAATCAATTTAGGGGGTGTTTGGTTCGTTGTTATCTTAGTATAATGTTATGTATTCTAGATGTCACGATATCTAGATGTCATCTTTTAACTAATAATTTTATAATATAATAGAAGATTATTTATAAATATCATTAAACCAAACGATTGCTTTCTCTAGATAACATTGAACCAAACGTCCCCGTAGGTCATTTTAAATTAGATTATAGCCTGCATTTTAGCTCGAAAATAATTTCAAGTTTAGTGCTGAATGAAGACTGGCTTGCTCAAAACTATTTTTTAGTTTACACAAATTATAAATATATAACACAATTTTTATATTATAGAAGTGAATAGGTGACATAAATCATTGAATAAATGAAAGAATAAAAAATCTCAGGGTTAAATCTTAGGTTTCCCAAAAACAATTTAATAAAAAAAAGGTTTCTCCAAAAAAATTCTTCTCTACCTCCCCTTATTCCAATTTTAAAATGTTAATATTATATATATATATATATATATATATATATATATATATATGTAATAACCTTCTTTACATTTTTTTCGTTTGCTATTTAAAATATTGATTTTAAATTAAATCTAATTTATATTTCAAATAAGCATGCCTATTGATTTGCTAATATTAAACTTTTATTAAACTTTTAAGTCTATAAGGGTTATAAGCATGCCTTAAGATTAATATAATACAGTTTTGTTAAAACTCATACGTTCTTCCGTAATTTTATCAGTAATTTCCTTTTAAGGCCGGAAGTTATCATTTATGGAGTATTTTTAAGACAATCCTATAAAGATTGGGTAAGAATATCGGTCTTAAACACCAAGCAAATCTATTATCAACATATTAATCTATACGAATGCTTATAACCCTTAGACTTAAAAATTTAACGCAGATCTAAAACAAAGAAGTTTAAGCAAACAACATGAAATAAAACATGATATATCAATGTAATAATCTTCTTTACATTTTTTTCGTTTGTTATTTAAAATATTGATTTTAAATTAAATCTAATTTATATTTCAAATTAAATTGAAACCAAATCATTTAGAGCTTATTTTAAATTAAATATATATATATAAAGAATAAATAAGGAAATAGTTTAAATGTTTTGCAGTTTTTTGAAAAAAAAAAGTTAATATTTGATATATAAATTATTAATGATATTCATTCATTTATTTATTATTTTATTGTACAGTAAAAACCTGAGCAATGAAATTGGATTGGCGGCACTCAGTGTGGACCCCGCATTGGCAGTACCTGATCTGCCCTCGCCGGACCGATCCGTAGCCACTTAAATTTTATTAATTAATATTTTATTTTATTAATTTTTTTTTATTTTCATAAATATAAATTTGATGCATTTTTGCATAGTTGGCCTATAGCAAGCACTAATTTGCTTTTTTCCCCATAATTTTGGTGGCCAAGAGAGGGAGAGAGAGGATAAGATATGTGTTGTACGACTAAATAATTTGTGTGAAATTTTTTTTTTCAATCTGATTACTCTTGTGCTCCCCCGCAGCCTGCACTATACGTATGTCAATCGTATTCGGATATGATCGAATGCAATGAGCGGGTTATATAAGATCGTATAATTTAGATACAATTGTTTTGTATGCTAAAAAAAACAAATCATGGAGAAATACAAAATAATTTTATATACAACTATTATTTATTTTCCTTCCATCCCATTTTATTTGTTTTAATATTAATAATTATATTCAAATTCTAATATACAAATTTAATTGTAAAAATTATTTATTTTCTTAATTTTTATAAGATAGGCTAAAAGGTAAACAAAGTTGAGATGCTTTACATGACTAATGATCATCCTCTCACCTTAGAAAAAAAAAATTTTAATTATTTTTTTCAATATGAGACTTGTATAATTAAGAAATTATATTAAAAATACATTTAATTAATATGCTCGTACATATCTACGTATATGTATTTGTATTTTAAGCACTACCTAAACACAATATCTGTATACTAGAAATAAAAAAATAAAAATTCAGATTGATTTTCATATTTTAAACAGGAAATAAAAATCTCAGGCGATGCTTAATTACATTATCAAAGAAAATGACATTTTTTTTAATTAAATATAAAATTTGCCGGGGTCCTCCAATCAAAATGTCTGAAAATGACATGCCCCTAAAAAAAAAATAAAAGGATAATGACTTAATTTAGTCATATATTCTCTTTGTCTTCTTTTAAAAAATAAGTAAAATTAATGGTCACCATTTGGCTTGGGCCGGCACTGATCCTCGTTAGAAACATAAAACTTAGTAGGTACTAATTTGAAATTTCTATAAATTTTATGTTAGTTTTACTACTCTAATGCGATTGGAAGTCAACAAAAATTAAATAAAATTAATCAAATTATATATATATATATATATTATATTTATTTATAGAGAGAGAGAAAGACAGAGAGAATATAATGAATTGAAATCCATTGATTCCATGGGTGATAATAAACTAAGTCACCATTTGATTGGAAGAAATTTTAACCTTTTTTTTATTTAAAATTTTTATTTTATTTTTTAAAAATAAAATAATATTTTATATTTTATTTTACATAAATTTAATATTAAATAATTACTTTATTTTACATTTAACACAACTTTTAATATAATTATTTTATTTTATTTTACATTATACATATTTTTTTAAAAATTTTATAAATTTTTTTTAAATTATTTTTTTTTCTCCAAACAAATAGAGCAAAGATCAATTTGAAATGATCATTTGATAATGATTGACATGATTCAAAGTTCCAAACTTAAAATTAAAACTTTCGCTATTATAAGTTTACTAGTTCAAATTAAACATAAATTAATTTAGATCTTTTTGCCTTAATAAAATTTAATTTGGATTAAAATTAATATTATATGTTATTATATAAATTTTTTTGCATTGAAGTAATTTTTTTTAAAATTTACATAGTTTTTAATATTAAAATAAATTTTATTTCTAATTCTTTATAAATTTTAAAAAACTTTAAAAATTGATTTTATTTCATATTACATGTTCAGGTATCTCAAAATAAAACCAATTTTAATTTAAAAATTGTAATATTTAAGAACAGAAATATATTTCGAATAAAAGTTTAACCCAATTAAAAATAAATTAATGGGGCATTTTATTCATTATTATCTTGATGTTATATTATATAATCTAGATGTCATGATATCTAGATATCTTTTGACTAATAATTTTATAATTTTATATAAGATTATTTATAGATGTCATTAAACCAAATAATTAATTTTTCTAGATAAAATAACATAACGTCAAGATAACATTAAACTAAATGCCCCCTAAAAAATGAGCGATCTCAATAGTTAGATTAAATTGGCTCGATCGAATATTTGGTAAAGTAGATTACGTTCAAGTTTTTGAGATAAGATGTATTATCATGTAAATTCAGAATTTTAAATTTTTAATATTTGAGTTACTGATGTTAGCTATTATTCTTATTTATGTCCTTAAAGTTATATACATTATATACCTCCTAGCTAATTCATTTAAATTATTTATAATTAAATAAATTAATTAAAAATTTATTTTTTTAAATAATATTTAAATATAATTATTTTTATACTTCCCACTCCCCTGTGTGAGAGTGAGAGAGAGAATTGATATAATTTATTTGTATACTTCCCACTCCGCGCCTATTCGAAGCGAAGAAAAGAAAAGAAGCTCATCCTGAGAGAGAGACCCTCGCTACATCAACTTGCCCTCTTGCGGGAGCTAGAGAGAGGAGGGGGGCGAGCAACCTTTTCTTTCGCTTGCTCTCCTGTGGGAACCACAACGAGAAAAAAAAGAGAAAGAAAAATAATAAATATGTGAGATATTATGTTTTAATGTAAGGAGATCGAATGTAATTTATCAATTTTGTTAGTTGTTGTGTTGTTAGACTTTATGAATCTTTTTGTGATGCTCATCTCATGTTAGCCTAACTTAGATCTGAGTTGACTCGAGTACGCCTTTTTGCTTATTATTCATTGATTATTTCAATCTCCATTGTGCCCATTTATTATATAATTTTATGAATAAAAGATATTTTCATTTTCAAAGCAAAAAAAAAAATTGATCATAAAAATGATCAATAACAATTTTATGAACATCAGGCCATATATTTTTCTTATGAGGCAACTTTATAATATGATAACAAATATATATATTCACCCTAAATTTTAGGTTTATTAATAACCTAATTTTTAATTAGGCATTGTTTACGTGTGAATTTGATGTTGTATTACGATGTTAATAAAATCTCATGTACAATATTTTGGTCTATGTTGAGTTTGATGATTGTGCTGGTCTGCTTGATGGGTTTTTAAATCTAGACCTCGATGAATGATAATTAATAATACAATGTCAAGCATGATGTCACACTATAACAGAACACTAGAATTGTGACGCACGTGATTGAAGAGGGCGGAGAGTGATCACCGGGTGATATTTTAAGAGAAAGAAATCACCGAGGCAAAGTGCGGCTCCTGGCAGGCTTATAGGCCGAGTAATGAGTGGTGAGAGGGGCACAGGAATGAATTATCCCACATCGAAAAGGGAGGGAGATCCTGAGCTGTATAAGTAGATAACATGATCTCAAATAGTAGAGGCACCTTTTGGGGCAAAACTGTAGGCTAATGGTAGAAAACTCTATAGTTGAGTGTACTTGGGCTGGAGTAGCACTGAGATAGGTGATCTCCTGGGAAGTGCTCAAGTCATACAATTTTTCTAAAATCAAAGTGGACAATAACTCTACAATGAGATCACGTGATGCTACAATATGGTATCAGAGCCAGATTCCTGTAGTACGATGTGGTTCAAGGACGAACTAGGCGGAAGCTGGTAGGCCTGTGACGCCCGTGACCGAAGACTGATGTTCTAAGAGAAAGGAATCACTGAAGCAAAGTGCGGCTCCTGGCAGGCTTCTAGGCCGAGTAAAGAGTGGTGAGAGGGGCATAGGAATGAATTATCCTACATCAAAAAAGGGAGGGAGATCCTGAACTATATAAGTAGATAACATGATCTCAAATAGTAGAAGCACTTTTCGGGGCAAAACCGTGAGGCTAATGGTAGAAAACTCCATAGTTGAGCGTACTTGGGCTAAAGTAGCACTGCGATGGGTGACCTCCTGGAAAGTACTCAAGTCATGTAGTTTTCCTAAAGTAAAAGCAGATAATAACTCTATAATGAGATCATGGGATGTTACAATATGATATAAGAGCCAGATTCCTGCAGTACGATGTGGTTCGAGGACGAACCAGGCGAAAGCTGGTGGGCCTATGACCCCCGTGGCCGATGACTGATGTTCTAAGAGAAAAGAATCACTGAGGCGAAGTGCGGCTCCTGGCAGGCTTCTAGGCCGAGTAATGAGTAGTGAGAGGGGCACAAGAATGAGTCATCCCACATCGAAAAGGGAGGGAGATCATGAGCTGTATAAGTAGATAACATAATCTCAAATAATAGAAGCGCCTTTTGGGGCAAAATCGTGAGGCTAGTGATAGAAAACTCCATAGTTGAGCATACTTGGGCTAGAGTAGCACTGGGATAGGTGACCTTCTGAGAAGTGCTCAAGTCATGCAGTTTTTCTAAAGCCAAAGCAGACAATAACTCTACAATGAGATTAGGGCCTGTGACGCCCGTTGCCGAAGACTGATGTTCTAAGAGAAATGAATCACTGTGGCAAAGTGCGGCTCCTGGCAAGCTTCTAGGCCGAGTAATGAGTAGTGAGAGGGGCACAGGAATGAATCATCCCACTTCAAAAAGAGAGGGAGATCCTGAGGTGTATAAGTAGATAACGTGATCTCAAATAGTAGAGGCGCCTTTTGGGGCAAAAACCTTGAGGCTAGTGATGAAAAACTCCATAGTTGAGCGTACTTGGGCTGGAGTAGCACTGAGATGGGTGATCTTTTAGGAAGTGCTCAAGTCACACAGTTTTCCTAAAGTCAAAGTGGACAATAACTCTACAATGAGATCACGGGATTTTAAAAGAGCTACCTACATCTTAATAGAATTCAGTTAAAAGTTAACTGATACGTCAGTATCTTGTATCTTATATCTAGTTTAGCGATTTCTTGCTGTCAGTTTACCAGTTGCGAATGACCTAACCACATATAAGGCCGCGTGTCTTCTTTTTAATACAATAATGGCGTTGTTGATGATTGAAAATTGTGTTTTGCTGTAACCAAGTACTTGTGGCGAGGGTGACAATTGTGCCTATAAATATCTCATCCGGACGTCATTTAAAGGAGCGAGGGTGGCAATTCTTGTATTTTTTCTTTTTCCAACTTCATCTTGTAACTATCTAGGGGCAAATTTTTGATTCGTTTATTGTGGAACTTATTGCTTAGCTTGCCGCTAGACTTAGGAGGATTCGCCCTGAACCTTCGTATTTCTTACATCATTTTTTGGATAATTATTAGTTCTTTTTTATTTTAACGATACTTACAGAAAATTCTGTGTGTCGCTGATCATCAGAACTCTAATTTTCTACGTAAATAGACATTAATCTCTCTCTGCAAGCCATACTGTTTGCTTGTGGCATTAATTTTTTCAAAAATTAATTTAATTTTCTTTCTTTATTTTTCATTTTTAACGTAGCTCCATATAATAATATTTTCAACACTGTATTTTTATAATTTGTTATCCATCACTACTATAGACTTATACATACATTAATTATCACTGTTAATTTCCTATATCAGAGAACTTGCACTTAACCAATAAATGTAGTGTGAAGAATCTTGATTTAATTTTAATACAAGAAATATTCTATAATATTTATCACATAATTAAAATAAAAATATTATTTGGTTTGATAGAGCCTGCTTCTTTAATTTTTGATATAGTCAATGTAGTTTAAAAAATTGAAAATGCAAATAGAAGCACTTCAGAGTTCATAGAATGGGCCTAGGATCAAAATTAAGATACAGCCATGATCATGATTTAACATTAATATAATTAAAATTTATTTTATGTAATTAGTTATTATCCATTTAGAATCTTAAAAAGATATAGGGTCATGTAAAAATATTGAAAAAGCAATCACAGATCTCTGAATTTATCAAAGGAATCTATAGAAGATGCATAATTTAAATATAATTATTAGGATTTGGGAATATATACTAAATCTTAATTTATTTTTGTAGGAGTGTTAATTTATGATCAAATCATGTCTTGTTGTGGTGCAATAATTTTTTAATAATAACAAATGATATAATTAATCACTCGTTATGCTGACGGAGAGAGATAGAGTTCTGAGAATTAGCGGCACACATACAGTGTATTTAGCCAGAGATATTTATAAACAAGTTGTAGTAGAGCTCAGCTGATTCTTTGGGATGAAATGTTGGGTATTTTATCCACTGAATTCATATCGACACTCCCACCACTGTTGGCTTTCTGAAAAACCTTCTGTGACCCGTGGCCCGTGGAAATCTTTATTCAGTGGAAGTTATGCTGACGTGGCGGTCCGACAGCGATAGCTGGGGGTGGAGCAGGCGTCTTGTACGATGTTATGGAGGGCGCTGAAGTTCGAACATCGTGGTCGATATCATGGGATGCCAAATTAGCGGGACTGGGAGTTAAGGCCTACAAATGAGAAGTCTGATTAGTCAAATAATGTCATTGATAACAGATAATAGAATTTAAAAGGATCCCTCTAAGTTCCACGTGTATGACTGAGATGCGATACTGAATCCAGGCTTAAACACATTATTAATTTCATTACTAATGCAAGAAAGTAGTTGTTGAGATAATAATCTTACATAGTTCTTTGAGATATCATTTTTTTTTGAATATTTGAGATATCATTTTAATTGATCGTGTTTGAAAATTTTCAAAACGGTAGATCTTTATGCCAAACTTTTTATTACGTTAATTAAAGTGAAATAGTTGTTAATTTAAGGTTGAAATGACTGTGATAATAGCATAAGATATAAATATTAAATAGAAAACAACAAGTTATGATAATTTCATTTTTTTTCAAAAAAAAAAAAACTTCCAAACACGATCATACATTTTTTTTATTTTACATAAAAAAATAAAGCTAAGTTGAAAAGAGAAATCCCACGAACAAATCTCAAATAATTTGGCAATAAGATTTGTAGTTGTTGTTTAATAATTGTTATAATAATTTTAAAAAACATCTACTCAAGAAAAACAAAAAAGTTTATGAAAATAATTCAAAAATATTTTAAAAAGAAAAACTTTAAAAAAGAAGAGATCTATTTGAATGATTTACTAAATATAGGGACCTAAATATAACTTTAGAAAAAAAATATTCCTTTGATTTTTTATTTATTTTTTATGGTAACATGGATTTAGAAGAACAGATTAATGGGCCTTGCCCTTCATTCATCTTTAAAAATATTTAAAACAAAGAACAAAATAAAGGCCTTCGCATGCATAATTTGGGCCTATAATTTTTTGAAATTATTTTTCATTACTGATTTTTTTTTGCCACAAAATTTAACTGAATTATTTTCTGATTCCGATTTGAAGTATATTTAAAATTTCATTATGGGTCCATAAAATATTTTTTAGTTCATAGCATTTTATCATTCTTTCAATTAAATTAGAGTACTTGAACGTGAAATCAGTTTTTTTGTGGTCAACAATTAGATTTTCTTGTATGAATTTAGCGAAAAATTGTTATTCAATTTCAAAAAAATATTATTTTAATATATTTTAAATAATTTTATATGTAAATACATAAATATATATATATATATATATATATATATACACAATACAAATATACATAAATTAATTAATAAATAAACACATAAAATAAACTTATGTAAATATGATCTTTATGTTAATGTATGTACTCATATAATAATTATATTAGTAGCTATATATAGAAATATCTCGATATATGCTCGTTAAATATGTACCAAAATGATGTTATGCATATGTATTTGAATACTATATAACTTTTACATATATATATATATATATATTTATTTATTTATAATTTATAAAACTGTATAGAAATTTTAGTTCATACTCAAATATGAATAAGATTTTTTGCATGAAAAAAGAATTTTATATCTGGTAAAGAAAATTCAATTCTTGAGCGCAGAGACTTAATTTTTATATAAATATCATTTTTTTACTATTACTTGATAAGTTTATTACCTAATTAAAAATAAAATTTAAAATTTTACTTAAAATATCTATATCTATATTTTTTTTGAAACTTAAATTATTTAAATATAAATAGAAACTGAAAAATATCTCTATCTTATATGTTATTCACTATACAATACAAATAAATAACTTTAGATTGATGTGATATGTAAAAGACATAATTTTCAGGATATTTCCTTATATTCATAAGTATTAAAATTTCTAAGCACATTTAAGAGGGATTTTTTTTTTTTTAGTACTTCAGAATTTTTTTCAGATATTTTAGAGAAGGATTTAGTGAATTTTAGAAAATTGTTAATGATAATTTAGATACGATACAAAATGTAAGTTTTTGTTCTCATAATGCCCTCCGTAATGACGGGAAAAAAATAATAAAATTAAAAATGATGATAATAATAAGAATTTAATTATATGAACATTACTAGTTTCATGAAGTTAGATAACTCCAACTGATGGTAGTTGGCAGTTTTTTTTTTTTTAAGATTGACTTCGGAGACATGCTCATTTATTTTATTTTTAAAACTTACTTAAATAATTAATTAATTAATTATTGATAATTTAAAAAAATTAGCCTGCAGTGAGGATAATGTTATTAATAAAGCAAACAGGATATGAAGTTTCTACTTAAAAAAAAGCTTTCAGCTAGTACAACTTGCTATTTAATTTTTTTAGATAAAATAAATATATTTTACAGCACAATTATTTTACAATATTAAAAAAAAACAAAAAAAACAACTTTCGTCAAATTGCGAAAAAAAATTTGTACAATAGAACTTAATTTACAAAAATGATTTTCTTTCTGAAAATAATTTAAGTCAAAATCTTTTTTTTTGATGAAAATTTAATTCAAAATCTTTTTTTGATGAAAAATCCCATAAAACTTCACTAATCAGTAGAAATTAAAGAGCTCTGATTCTTCGAAGCTGAAACCGGCCGGCACCAGCGCTGAGGGCGGAGCCGCCGCAGGCGCCGACCAGACGGAGGTGGAGAAGAGCCGACAGGACTTCCAGCAGAGGACGAGCTTGTTCGGCGCCTCCTCCTCTACCCGATACCCGTCGTTGAAGAGGCCGAGAAGCAGCCGGGCTTGGCAGAGGTTAAAGAAGCTCAGCCCCACCCGCCGGAATCCCGCCGCTTCCACCCTCTCCGACCACCCCTTCGCCGCCATCTCCCCTTCCACTCGCTGCCTGTAAGCCCTCCCGACTGCTCCGGCGATCCTCGGTCCAAGAATCACCTTCTCCACCACTCGTCTCGCCCTGTCCTGCATCGGAAACCCTGCTTCCAGCGAATCCAATATCGCCGAGTACCGCTGCAATTCATCCAAGAACCTCGCCGTAAATCCCTCATCTCCACCGTCGCCGCCGCCTCCAGCGGCTGCGGCGGAGGCCTCCTCCTCCACGATCGTCACCAACCGAGCACCCAGCTCTGTTGCGCCGGCGAGGAAAGAACCGACAGAGGCGGCGGCGTGGTGTG
The DNA here is from genome assembly GCA_002786265.1 of Apostasia shenzhenica. NCBI lineage: Eukaryota > Viridiplantae > Streptophyta > Magnoliopsida > Asparagales > Orchidaceae > Apostasia > Apostasia shenzhenica. The sequence continues at coordinate 1,044,520 of KZ451948.1, read as the reverse complement.
GGAGGTGCGGCGGGTTGATTACGCAGTTGAGAACCACCGCCTCCCCCTTTACCGTCTTCACCGTAGCCGGCCGGAACGTTTCGTCGTAGTCCAGTCGGCAGAGACAGAAGGAGAAAGGCAAGCCGATGGATGCAGCGAACCCCGCTAGCCGGCGCCCTGTTTCCTGAACCGTCGCCGCCGACCTCCGGCATCTTCCTGAGCCGGTGACCGCGGTGATTTTAAGGCGCGGCGTCGGCAGCCCATCATTTCTGGACATTAGGGCTTGCATCAGCGACGGCCACTGCGCCCCCTCCATGACGTCGTAGTCGACGATGTGCAACCGCCGCTCGCCGGCGACGGCTTCGAGGATCGCCTGGTTCGCCGTGAAGTGCCCGAATTTGACGTAGGGTGACATGTCCTCGAGCAGCCGGAACGCCTCGAGCAAGTCGCCCGGGCAGTTCGCCTCGCCGGAGGCCCACCCGCCAGCGCCGTCGAGGATCCCCTGCAGCGCGTCGGAGAAATGCGCCGCGAGGCGCACCATGGAGGTGGCTGCGCCACCGCTTGCGGCCGCCGTGACGACCAACTCCTTGAGCCGAGCCAATATCACTTGAGCAAGATCGCCGGAATTGGCGGATCCCGACAGGGCCTCTGCCACCGCCATCAGGAGGTGGACCATGCGGAGGCCCCTGTCGTCCTCTCCGCCGGCGTCGAGGGCCACCGCAGTCGTGTCCTCCGTCGGCGTGCCGGCGCTGCTGGCGCTGGCGCTGGTTGACCACTCGTGGAGCGGCGGCGCGCCGTCCAGACCGTAGTCCTCGTCTTTGCAGCGCATGGATTGAACAATGTCAACATCGCCGTCGTCGAAGCTAGCGGCACCTGCGAAAGCTGTCCAGTCGAGCTCCGGCGACCAGCCGCTCCAGCCCATATCGTCGGCGTCCATGTTGGAGATCATCTGCTCCATCAAGCAATCCATGGCGATTGAATCCAATTTCCCTCGCTGTGCTTTGGGTTGACTATGCCGTTGCATATAATTTATACGGGAATGGGGATGGAGGGTATATTTGTAAATTTGATATATAATTATGCAAACAAAATTTTAAATGAAAATGATATTAAATTAGAGAATAATACTAATATTTTACAACTAATCAAAAAATAATTGGAAAGCGATAGGTTTAGCTTGGAAAAATGTTGAAAAATTGTGTGAGCTATGCATGAAAGGCATCAACAAAGCATCTTTTGAGATGGGATAAAAATTTTCAACTCGTAATTAATTTTGCGGCTCGAAAGCGATGTCGTATTAGTTTTGTACATAGCAGCTTATAAATAGTACTAATGACTCGATCTAAACATGAAAGTGAGTAATCGTTTTGCGCGATCAGCAATGACAGAGAGAATGATTAGTCGCACAAAAAAAGTTGTAGTTCCTGAGATTTACATACGATTCATTCTGCTTGCATATTGTAGCATATTTTAAGTATAATTACTTAGTTAATATAGATTTGAGTCGCGAAATTTAGTATTATATATAGTTCACATCAAAGCAGTTCAACTTATAACAAGATGGGGTGAAAGCTGATGAGCTTCTGACGACCTGGTCCATAAAAAGCAAAGACTATTAGATGAAATTCTTTGTTCCGACAAGATTAATTGCATGTTCATCTTAAGCTCTCGTTTGATTGAACGATTATTTTATGTTAAAAAATACTATGCATAGGGTATCTCTTTTTGGACCTCTAAGGTAGATCGCGTTTTACAAATTAATTTACAAAAAGAAAATCATGACATCAGAGTCTCTCGTGCCTAAGATTTTTTCTATGTGGGTCCATTTTGATGATTTTGTTAAGTTTGATGATTAAGTTGCTATATAAAAAAAAATTTAAATACATATTTTAGGCGAGAGAGACCAAAATAATATATTTTTATTTTTGTAAACTTACATAAAATGATGGTCTACCTCAAGGACTTTATTGAAATTACTCCTTTATATCAATACATAAGGATTTAAAACTTGGCTGAAACTGTCGAAACTCATTTCTGTCTAAAAAATAATATTCAATAAATTTCATTAATATATTTATTTTGAATTTATAAAATTTAAATAATTTATAGAAAATACCAAAACTGCCGATACAAAAATAATTGAAACTGTCGAAACTACCGAAACCGATGCTTTCATCTTGTGAGTTGCGACTGAAACAGAGTTTTAAAGCCTTGTTAATAACATGAAAAATAAGTTATTTTAAATTTTTATTTTTATATAATTATTTTTATTTCAAGAATGTACATCCCATTAATATGCAGGAATATATATCCTATGAAACAAAATAAAAATCTGTTTTGATCCCACATATGTATGTAATTAATTAACACTTTTTCAAGTAGAAGTGAATGTTGAACATTATAAGACGACACTGAAAATAAATCGATGAATTTCTAACAGGGTATTAGTCAATATTTTGAGTAATTAAGCATAAATTACACTTGAGTCTCTAAGATTATACTATAGTATCACGAAGTTCACATTTTCAAAATTTTATCTTTCATCTCATAATAATTGGATTAATCGAAAAGTAGATGCTTGCTTTCTAAGGCTTGAAATGAAGAGCTTTGGAGATTTTGAGTATTGAAATGGCCTCAATTGAAATGTTGATGGAGGGCTTCTGCGAGGAGAAAATATTGAGTGTGGATAGCGCAGCGCAGTGAGCCTCACATATATTTAATGTGGTGCATACTAATTGGGTGCCGAAGGGGTGCTATTGATGGAGGAGATCCTTCGTAGTTTTGCTATTGTTGAGATGAGTCTGTGATCTTCATCGTGGAACTTATCATTGGTTAAAGAAATAACAGGTATTTTTTGTGTGTGCTTAACTTCTTGTAATTTTTGTGTACCTCTCATCGTTTTTTGTCCTTCAACCTCATGTTTTCTTAGGGAGCGTTTGGTTCAATGTTATCTCAATGTTATGTTATGTTATCTTTAGAAATTAATTGTTTAGTTTAATGATATCTTTAAATAACATTACAATTAATTACAAAAATGCCATTACATGATGACATCTAGATGTCACTCCAAATTGGGCGACATCTCAAGATAACACAATCAATTTGTCATTATAATGCCAATAACTTCCAACTAAACAAAAATAATTTGGATAGCATTGATATTTTCTAATATCATAACATTGAACCAAACAAATGTCTATTGATAAATAGCAATAACATTTAGATAACATGACATCTAAATAACATTGACATTGAGATAACACTGAACCAAACGCCCCCTTAATTAGGACTGATGTATAGTTGTTATAATATAAAATTAAGATTTTAATTATACGTTTTTATCATGCTTTTGCATAAGTTTTTTGCTATTTCTTATGTTTTTCATTTGTGTGTGTACTTGTCATCTTCGTGTCTGTCATATGCCAATGTTAGACTGCTCGAGTGCGGAGGACAAGTAATATTTTCCCAAGATCAACATGATATTAATTAATGTTACGCGCGATGAAATACCTTTTGAAAAGAAATCTAAAGAGATCTAGCATTAGCTAGACTAAAGCTGGCACCACATTCCAAATTTTGTGCTAGATCATGACGCCCAAAGTCATCCCTTCACGAGGAACATTTTTCGCGAGTAATTTCTTTTTTGAAATGTGCTAATGCCATTTGCTCCGATTCAAATCAAATCAAACTCCTGAAAATCATGACTTGCATAGGCATAGTTCAATGGCCAAGCATGTAAATCCCTAGTTTTCTTATATTGCAATGCTATGGTTTTCCAAATCCTCAAAACTAACATGATAAATGAAGTTGCTCTTATATTTACAGCAAATACACAGTTTAATTCTTTCATAAAAAAAAGAAAAATACACATTTAATTGTACATTTATTTTTAAAAATTAGTAAATCATAGTATTATACAACAACAACAATAATAATCAAGTCTTAATCCCACTAGGTGGGGTCGGCTACATGAATCCTTTGTTTCCATTGCGCCCTATCAGTTACCAAATTCTTATTTAAGTCTAAGTAACTAAGATCACTCCTTATAGTTTCTTGTCATATCTTCTTTGGTCTTCATCTTACTCTTTGTACATAGGCAAAATCTAATAACTCAATTTTTCTAACTGGAGCTTCAATCAGCCTACGATTTAGATGTTCAAACTATCTAAGCCTACATTCTCTAAGTTTATCCTCAATTGGTGCAACACTAATTTTTTTTCGGATATACTCATTTCTCATTCTATCCTTTCGTGTATATTCACACATCCTCATTTATGCAATATTTATTTTATTTGTATGTTTTCTCTTTGCAGGCCAGCATTCTGCACCATATATCATCGCTGGTCTTACTACAGTTTTATAAAATTTACTTTTGATTCTGGATGAGATTTTTCTATCGCACAACACACCAGAAGCATTTCTACATTTTACCCATCCTGCTTGTATTCTGCTAATAACGTCATTATCTATTTTGCCATCATTTTGTATAATTGATACAATGTATCTAAAGCGCTCACTCTTCTTGACAATTTGATCACCAATTGTCACATCTCCAATATTTTCTTTTTTGACTAAATGTGCACTCCATATATTCATTTTTTGATCTACTGAGATGAAAACCTTTAGATTCTAGAGCATTCCTCCAAAGCTCTAGTTTCGCTTTAGCTCCCTCTTTAGTTTTCTCAACAAGAACAATATCATCTGTGAAGAGCATACATCAAGGCACTTCATCTTGGATATGTCCAGTCATGACTTCCATAATTAAAGCAAAAAGATACGGACTTAAAGTCGAGCCTTAGTGTAATCCAACTGTAATAGGAATATCCTTAGTCAAACCTCCTTGTGTCCGAACACAGGTAACAACTCCTTCATACATGTCTTTAATAATATGAATATAAGCAGTGCAAATCTCTTTCTTTTCTAAAACTCTCCAAAGTACTTCTCTTGAGACTTTATCATAAGCTTTTTTTAAATCAATAAAAACCAAATATAGGTTTTCCTTTCTCTCCTTAAATTTCTCCATTAAACTTTTTAGTAAATGAATGACTTCTATTGTAGATCTACCTAGCATAAAATCAAAAGTAAATCATAGTATTATATTAAAATAAAATATAAAATGAGTGTAAAATTAACTGACATCTTGTTAGAGGATACTACAAAACTCAATGGAAAGGAACATATATTTTTTTCAGTAAAAATCACTTAGTGTGACATAATACGTTAAAAAATCAATCGTACATTTATTTGGCATGGTGGTGCAAAACAAAGTGAAAACTTATAAAAACATTGCAAATAATTAGAGAGAAGTAATTGACAGAAATATGCAGCCAGCTTCACCAAAATCGATCAATTTCATTTTAATCTCGGTCAAAAATGATTTCAAAACTAAGTTGTTTCATTTTGGTCGAAACTTTCTTATTTTTAGGATAAAAGTTTTTTAAATCTGAAATTTTGAGTCAAAAATAAAAGATCATGTCATATTTTGTGTCAAAACTATCAAAATCGAAACCGTCAAAATTATAAAAAACTATCGAAATTAATGCTTATAATTTGCGAGGAAAATTGAAATTGAAATCAATTTTTAAAACCTTTGGACTATTCACTCTTTTACAATGTTTCCAACATATATTTCTCTAAATCTTTTGTCAAACTATAAATATGTACTTCATATGGTAAATATCATATAGGTCTCTGAGGTTAAGGGATAATATCATCTAAATCTACGAATTCAAAAATCGTTCAAAGGGTCTCGCCAGTGTAGCCTTTGCAAGGGGAGCAATTGAGAAGGGCCGCTGTTGTGCACGATAATTGACTAATTCTTGGACTAGTTGTAGTCATTTTATAGACCTACGTGATAACACAGTCTAACCTCAAGGACTAAAATAATATTTACCAAAAAATGTCACGAGTAGGTGTGTTAATTAAATGGTTCAAATCGAAAAAAATAAATTGAACTGATTAAATTTGATTGGTTTGGTTTGGTTAATAGTTTGGCCATTTAAATTTTTTGATTAAATGTCGTAAATTTGGTTTTTATATTTGAAAACTGATCTGATTGAATTAACTGAAATGTCACGTACTATCATGTAATAATATTATTAAATGAAGCTAAAAAAAATAATATTATTGAAATTATATGAAATATTTATTAATTTTTTTAAGTTATATTATTCATTCTTTTTGTCATATTTTTAGTTTTTGTGATTGTAAAATCATGTAGTATTATATTATATATTTTAAAATTTTTGTGTTTTTAGAGATAACTAATTAAATAAAGAGAAAATTATGCTTTTAACTGAATCAAAGTGAACTAACCAAATTTTATTCAGTTGCTTTGATTTTTGGTTTGATTCATTAAATTTTAAAATCAAATCCGAATTTTTTTTTTAGTTCGATTAATCAAACTGATCAAATCGACTGAATGCACACCCCTAATCAGGAGGATGAAATTTTCATAAACTTTTGAAATAATGAAATTAATTACTTTTCAAACTTTATTATTTCCAAAATAATAATAAAATGCAAGGAATTTTCATAAATAATGAATATTCCAAACTTTGTTTTGCCATTCAAACCAAATCTTTATATGTATATTTTTGACATATTCTTGTAATTTTTATCTTCTTTTTTATAAACATTGAAGTAAAAAAATATAATACCTTTCGTAATAATATAATATGATAAAAAATCAGTACAATGGCCTCTTTGTAATTTAATGTATCTTTAAGGTCAAGACATAAATATTGAAAAGTAGTTGTTGAATATATTGACATAATAATTTTAGATATACATAATTGTTAAAAAAAATACATTTATTACCCCAAATAAATTTTTTTACTGGCATTATCTTCTATTTTAAATATAAATTTATAGGTAGCACCCTCACGCTAACTTTTATTTATTGTTCATATAACTCAATTAGGGTTAACATATGTAACTAAGATTATATTTATCACGTTTTAAGAGAATTCACAATAATAGAGTTATAGATAAAAATTGAGATCATAAAAATGAATAAAAATTGAAATAAAATAAATTTTAAAAAAAATATAGATGAAAAATATAGATGATGTAATCTGGCCCTTAAATGAAAAGCTAGATTAATCTTAGTTAACTGCTAATCACACTTAGGTTAAAATAATAAATAGCAAATGAAAATTAGTGTGAGGTGCTGCTTATAAGTTTACATTCAAAATAGGAGGTGCTGCTTATAAATATTTAACTTAGAGGTTACCGTTTTTAATAAAATTTTCTTTAAGGGTGACTATGATGCCTGTGATCGAAAATAGTAGAAAGTGATTATCGAGTGAGTCCTAAAGAAGAAATTGCTGAGGCAAAGTATGACTCTTTGTAGACTTCTAGCTTGATAAATAGTAGTGATCATGTCACAAAAATGAATCGTCCCATATAAAAAATGGTAAATATCTTGAGTATATAAGTAGATAGCGTGATTTGAAATGTTAAAGGCATTTTTTTGGGAAAAAATTGTGAGGCTAATAATAAAAAATTCATACTTAAGCATGCTTAGGCTGGAATAGTACTGGAATTGACGACCTCCTGAAAAGTACTCAATTCAAGTAGTTCTTTAAAGGTAAAGCGGACAATACCTCAATATTTGGATCACAGGATGCTACAATATGGTATTAGGGCTGACTTCCCATAGCAAAATACAGTTCCAGAATAAATCAGGCAGAAACTAGTGGGCTTGTGACCGAAAAGAGCAGGCAGTAATCACCGAGTAATATCCTAAGAAAAATAAATTACTGAGGCAAATAATGGTTTCTAGCTTGAATCGTCTCATATTAAGAAAAGAGAGAGATTCTGAATTGTATAAATAGATAACGTGATCTTAAATAGTAGGAATGCCTTTTAGGGCAAAACTGTGAGGCTAATAATGAAAAACTTCATAATTAAATATACTTGAGTTGGGGTAGTATTTAGATGAAGATAACCTCCCAGAAAGTACTGAATTCACGCAATTCTCTAAAGCTAAAACAGATAATACCTCTAAATTTGAATTACGAGATATTACAGTGCAAAATGTAAATTTTTTTATAAAAATGTGTTCAACGAGTAAAAATCTACGATTTATCAAAAATGAAAATAGGGGAACAGAGATTCCCACTGTATTGTAAGATGTTTGCCTTCAAGAGTAGTACAGAAGAAAGAATAGAAATATCTGATTTATTTGACTTTTAAAATAGGAAAATAAATATAGCACTACCAATTAAAAAAGAATTAATTTCAAATAAAACTGAATAATAAATAGAAATATCTGATTTATTTGACTTTTAAAATAGGAAAATAAATATAGCACTACCAATTAAAAAAAAATTTAAATAAAACTGAATAATATTATTCCTTGTACCTTATTTGGATCAGTCTCCCATTGGTTTGCGGCGGTGACCAATTTGTACCATACATTACATTGGGCCCCACATATAAATTGATAGAATATTCCAACTTGTTATAATTTAATATCAAAATAAATATATATCAAATAGTTATATATATATATTTTTAATATAAATATAATATGATCATGATCATGATCATAAATTTGGTCTAATGATATCCGGCATGATGATGAAGAAGATGCTCATTTCATTTTTAAATTGAATATTTCTTTGATATAATTAAATTAAATAATTAAACAAATAGATAATTGGAAACATCATGCATATGTTCATGCCTGACATATTTGGGGCAAAATAGTCATTTTACTTCATTATTTTGGTGAGATATTAAACTTTCGTATTTGTTATTTACTAATATGACATGCACAAGTTATATAATTTCATTTAAGTAATAGTCTAGTAATTGACTTAGGTTTAATTTCTGGTGCTAATAATTATTCATACTCATAATTATATAATTTACTTATTTCTTAACTCTTTGTTGACGTAGGATGTAGGGGATCCCAAGGAACACCAAAAAAGAGAGAGTTCAGGGAGACGACGGCGCGCCGAGAGGTAAGCCTGTTAGCGGAGGCTTAAGAAAGAGAGAGGGAGAGAGAAAGTTCGGGGCATCCAGAACAGCACACAAAGATTTAAGGTGGTTCAGGAAGAAGATCCCCTACGTCCACCGAGCGATCAGCGAAGAAGTTTCACTAAAGGAAAAAGGTAGTCGTTAAGGCTAATACAATGTTTAGGAAAGAAGAAGAGGGAGAAAGAGGGGAAGAGCTCCTCAGTCGAGGCTCTAATATAATAAGAATGAGAGAATCAGGGAAGGTGCTCTGGCCGCCCTCGTTGATCTCCTTGATCTGGTCTTTTTTCGGTAATCTCTGATCTCCGATCTGTCTGCATGAAGACTGTTCAGAGGTATTTGCAGGCAGCGAATGATGTAGCTTTATCCTGTTTTCCGGAAAAAAGAAGGTGAACAAGCTTTGGGTTCACGCCGTTTGTTGGCCGTCTGAGGGACCAAAAATAGCAAAAGGAGGATACTAACTTTTAATATTGGTACTATTTCTGGGAATTCGTGATAGCTGAGGGATGCAGACCCTTGATTTGAGGATCTGAAAAAAGTGCCTTTGTACGGAGAACGGCGCGGTCGGGCCAAGCTGATTGAGAGAGGCACTGCTTTGTAACATTGAGGACGATGTTACCAGAGATGGTCTTGGCTCATCGTCGACGAGGCTTGGTTGAACTCTCGTGTTCGATGTTTGACTGAGGCCTGACCTGTAAGAACAGACAGATGAAAGCCAAAAGCGGTGCCAAAAGTCAGCTGGGCGCCACGTGTACGGCAGAGATGCAGCACTGTAACCACGTGTTAACACTCTTAAAATTCAACTCACTAGATGAGAATATTTTAGATAAATAACTTTTGTCGTAGAATAAATTTAACACGATTTACATAAGTATATTCTTGTTGATCTGCTAATTAATATGATAAGATAAAAAAGGAATTATAAGTTAGTTGTAGAGTTATTTTTGAGATAAAAAATATATATTATGATAGTATTATATAAGTATAAATTGTAATAAAATTATTATAATATATTAGAATTTATATAAAAGGGGAATAAAATTAATATTTCATTAAAATGTGTATTAATTGAAAAATAAAATTAAATTTTTATGTTGAATTTTATGTTTAAAAAAAGGATAAATTTTATCTGTACTTACAAATCCTTTTTTTTAGTGAGTTGGCATCCACGATCCAAGAACAATTTTAAGATTTTTTTTTAAATAATTTTAATAAATCAGATGGATAGTTGGCCATATTAAATATTTTTTTTGAAGATTTACATTTCAAAAAAAAAAAGACTGGGTACGTTACATTAAAAAAAAAAACTTTGATTTCTTTTTAATAATAAAAAATAATTTAAATTTTTTATTTAAGTTTTGGAGAAATTCAATTGTGGAGTTTTTGCTTTGAGGTTCCATTTGATTGAAGAAAAAAATAATGATGTGAAATAAAATGAATTGATTATATTAAAAAGTATGTTAGTCGTGAAATAAAGTGATTATTTAATATTAAAATTTATGTAGGATGAGATATAAATAAATTTTAATATTTTTTTAAAATAAATTTAAGATTTTAGTCATAGCTAAAATAAGTCATATTTTTTGCATGTTGTCGAACAATGCCTAAAACTTATCTATTTTTTTAACTAAAATTCACATTTTTAGATTATTATTATTTTTTAAATTTAAATTTTTGAATAAAAGATTTTGAATCGAGATATTCATTATGTTAAAATTATTAAAATTGAAATTAAAAAACTGTCAAAATAATTGAAACCGAGCTGTCGGAGATGCTAAAACTGCGACTTATAAGTTTTACGGATTTGCTTTGATCGATCATACCTTCATTTGAATGGCAAGTTCATATGAAATTAACTCGTCAAATAATCCTTCCATTTGGTGATGCTCATTCGATTGGGAAGTCTATTCTTAACTATTTTTTTTGTTCACGAATCATAAAAAAAAAATTTTTTAATAACAAATATGCAAGAACTTCCGAATTTTTTAAAAAAATTATCATTATTTGATTAATACTTAATTGAATGATTATTTTTCGAGTAATTATTCCAAGAATTAGTCAATTATCTGTCCGTTCAAAATTGTCCAAAAGAAGTCGAAAAATGTGTCTTATTGTGGTGTTCCCCGTCATTTGAAGGAAGTCAAAAAATTCGTCGAATAATATCGTGAAATAGTTAGCTTGAAAGAAATTTTTATAAATTAAGGCCAAAATGAAAAGTCAAGATGAAGAGGCTTGTTGAATTGTTCTTTTTTTTTAAATGAAATTTAAAAGTCGAAAGGCTACAAGACTTTTGAAAGAAGAACTTATTTGAATCTAATGCTAAGCATGCGAATTTAGTTTTTGTTTTGCAACAAGTTGGCACGATATCATAGCCCTAGACATAGAGATCCTGATGAATCATCCAACTTCTTATAAATATAAAGAATATTTGTCACATTAAGTCTTTAAAAGCGAGCACTTTTTGCGTTCGATTGGTCAATAAGGGGCCACCACGCTAATATTGGTTGAGTCCCATTGCTGACGAGTCTTTCAATTGGCTGGCCGATCAAACCCAATAATTTTTCTTCAAAATCAAAAAAAGATAAATGAGAAGGTCATTGTTTTTTAATCTTTCTTGGTCTAGTTTGATCTTGTCACTAGCATCGCTCCAACAGGGCAAAGAAGGAGATAGAAGAAAATATATAGCACGGATGATAGTCAACAAAACAACACAAACAACAAGCTTATCCCACTAGGTGGGGGTGCTACACTGAATCTTTGTTTCCATTGCGTCTATCAGTTACCAAATTCTTATCTAGTTTTAAGTAACTAAGATCATCCTTATAGTTTCTTGCCATGTCTTCTTTGGTCTTCCTCTTCCTCTTTGTACATGGGCAAAATCCAGTAACTCAATTTTTTAACTGGAGCTTCAATTGGCCTGCGATTTAGATAGTCACAAACCATAACGAGCGATCTCTAAGTTTATCTCAATTGGTGCAAAACACAACTTTTTTCGGATATATTCATTTTCATCCTTCATCTTCTCGTGTATATCCACACATTCACCTTAACATCCTCATTTTCTGCAACATTTATTTTGTTTGTATGTTTCTCTTTGCAGGCCAGCATTCAGCATCATATATCATGCTGGTTTACTACAGTTTTATAAAATTTACCTTTAATTTTGGATGGATTTTTCTAATCGCATAACCCTCCAGAAGCATTTCTCCATTTTAACCCGCCTGCTTGAATCCTGCTAATAACGTCATTATCTATTTCGCCATCATTTTGTATAATTGTCCAAGGTATCTAAAGCGCTCACTCTTCTTACAATTTGTCATCCAATTGTCACATCTCCAATATAAATATCTTTTTTGACTAAATGTGCACTCCATATATTCAGTTTTTGATCTACTGAGATGCAAACTTTTAGATTCTAGAGCATTCTCCAAGCTCTAGTTTCGCTTTAGCTCCTCTTTATAGTTCTCAATAAAGACAATATAAATGAATCGAAGAAATCACCAAGCACTTCATCTTGGATAATGTCAGTCATGACTTCCATAATCAAGCAAAAAGATACGGACTTAAAGCCGAGCCTTGGTGTAATCCAACTGTAATAGGAAAAATCCTTAGTCAACCTCTTGTCTTCCGAACAGAGGTAACAGCTCCTTCATACATATTTTTAATAACTTGAATATAAGCAGTGCAAATTTCTTTCTTTTTCTAAAACTCTCCAAAGTACTTCTCTTGAGACTTTATCATAAGCTTTTTCCAAATCAATAAAAACCAAATGTAAGTTTCCTTTCTCTCCTTAAATTTTCATTAAACTTCTTAATAAATGAATGGCTTCTATAGTAAATCTACCTGGCATAAAACCAAACTGATTCTTGATACCTTAGTATTATGGCGTAACCTTTGTTCGATCACCCTCTCCCAAAGTTTTAAAGTATGACTCATTAATTTAATTCCTCTATAATTGGCACAATTTTGTACATCGTCTTTTGTTCTTATGAATAGGTACTAATATACTCTTTCTCCATTCATTTGGCATCCTTTTAGTCTTCAAATCATATTAAATAATTAGTAAGCCAAGAAACTCATTCATCTCCTAAGCACTGCCAAACATCAATTGGATGTTATCTGGTTCTACTGCTTTTTTATGCTTCATCTTTTTAAAGCTTTCCAGACTTCAGCTTTACTAATACGTCGGATGTAAGAGTAATTTTTTACTTTCTTTTAGGTGCTGAATTCTTAAAATCAATTGAATTTTCACAATTTTCATTGAAAAAGCTGTTTGAAAGTAACTCATCATCTATTTTTGATATTTTTCTTCATGAAATTCTGCCGGATGATGTCCTAAAGAAGAAATCACTGTATGCAAAGTATGGCTCTAACAGACTTTTAGGCCTATAATAGTGGTGAGAGGACACAAGAATGAATTTGTTCATATCGGAAAGGGAAAAGATTCTGAGATGTATAAATAGATAACATGATCTCAATAGTAGAGACACTTTTTGGAAGAAAATCGTGAGACTAATAATAGAAAACTCTGCAGTTAAGCATATTTGGGCTAAAGTAGCACTGGGATGGGTGACCTCCTAAGAAGTATTCGAGTCACGCAGTTTTTCTAAAGCCAAAGCGAACAATACATTTACATTGGGATCACAAAATATTACATTAAAGAACTTGTTTGCACATTATCTTAAATTAAAAGACTTATTTGTCACATTAAGTTTTAAAGGAGGCACTTTTTTGCGTTCGATTGGTCAATAAGGGGCCACCACGCTAATATTGGTTGAGTTGCCATTGTAACTGAGTCTTTAAATTTGCTGGCCGATCAAACCCAATAATTTTTCTTCAAAATCAAAAAAAGATAAATGAGAAGGTCATTGTTTTTTAATCTTTCTTGGTCTAGTTTGATCTTGTGATGCTCGTGGGCAAAGAGGGTGGGAAGTAATTGCCGGATGATGTCCTAAGAGAAAGAAATCACTGATGCAAAGTATGACTTCTAACAGACTTTTAGGCCTATAAATAGTGGTGAGAGGGACACAAGAATGAATTGTTCCATATCGGAAAGGGAAAAAGATTCTGAGATGTATAAATAGATAACATGATCTCAAATAGTAGAGACACTTTTTGGAAGAAAATCGTGAGACTAATGATAAAAAACTCTGTAGTTAAGCATATTTGGGCTAAAGTAGCACTGGGATGAGTGACCTTCTAAGAAGTATTCGAGTCACGCAGTTTTTCTAAAGTCAAAGCAAACAATACATTTACATTGGGATCACAAAATATTACATTAAAGAACTTGTTTGCACATTATCTTAAATTAAAGGACTTATTTGTTTAAGTTAGAAACTAGTAGAACCTAAATGCACATAAATAAATTAAAAGAACTTAACTGCAATTTATCTTATATTTAATTCTTCATAGTGCTAATTAAGAGATGCTGAGCTCTTGGCATCTAAAATGGATATGGGATAGTGACTCATTGAGTTTAAATAGAAGTGTTTTTGCTTAACATCAGCATGGTTTAATTATAGGCAATCATGACATTTAAAATTAAATAAATTTAAATTATAGCCACTGAATTGTATATATATTACAATAAAATAATTTCAATAAAATAATATTCTTAATTTCAGAATAAAATAATAATATTCAGTCTTTTCATTTGCCAAAAAAATTGGAGATTCCACTGATGGATAAGTTTACAATAATTACTTGGAGTTTTAGCTGGCAATTTTGACATAATTTTGATTGAAATTAAAGAGTTTTTTAAAATAAATTTCTTTTTATCAAAAAAAAAGAAAAAAATTTTCTTTGGAAGTGAGATTTTTGAATCAAACTCAAAAGTTAATGGCATGTAATGAAAAGTGGTGAGATTTTCTTGAAAGTGTGGCTTGAGCCTGTGAAAGTATGAGATTTTCAAACATGATAATTTTGAACCAAAACTATTATTTAAATCTTTGAATTGTAAGATATTCAATATTTTTAATTAAAAAGAGTAATTAGGGTAATGTCACTTTGGTCAATAAAATAAAAAAAGTTTCATTTAACTTCCTGAGTTTCTTTAAAATTCTTTTGTTAAAAAGTAAAAAATTATTATTTTACTTTTTTTCTCTCTTTTATTCTCCGCAAGCACATATGGTATTATTGCAGCAACCATTGCTAGTGTGCGGAGCCACAAACGGGACATGTAGCTCACGAGCGGCGTCGTGTGGGGAGTAGAACGCGTGGCTATCATGCTGGGATGCGCATCCCATGTGTGGCCATCGTGTAGGACACATAGCCACATATCGTGCAGCAGGCAGCTATATGTGCTATCCTCATTGCACTGCTATAGCAATCTTGGTGGCGGCAGTCTGGCTAGCTAAGTGGGGACAAGGGAGATAGTGAGAGTATTTTTGTAATTTTATAATTTAAAATTTATTTTGAAATTAATTTATTTAAATTTTAATGAAGCATTAATTAGGCTTTATTTGGTTCGAGTTTTTTTTTTAACAAAAGAAAAAATATTTTATTTTTTAAGTTTAGTGGGAGAAAAATTTATTTTAATATTAGAAAGTGTGTAAAATGTGAAATACTTTAAATTCTAATATTCATATTTGTATTAGATGTGTAATAAAGTTAATTTGTTAAGTGTGTAAAAGCTTTAGTTATCGTTTGATAAAAAAAAATATTTTTTATTTTTAAAATTACTAAAATATCCTAAGGTAAAGGCAGAGAGAGAAAAAACAGAAGGTGACACAATGCTTTTATTCATATTTGAAGATATTTTTGATAGAATATTATAGATTTATTTAATATTATCTTTTTATCTTAGAGATTTATATTATATTTACCCTAATATTTTTATATTAGAATCTATGTACTATAAAAATTAGAAATATATATATTTATCTAGTGTGATTCATTTTATATAATTGGGAGATTTATATTGGATGAAAATAAAATTAGTTATTAACTTTGTTGATTTGATATCATCTTAATATTACATTATATTATATAAAAAAAAATTGAATTGATGTCATGTATTAATAATCGTATAAAAAAATTATGAAATTTAATTAAAAAAATATAAATATCAAAATATTTAAATAACATAACATAACATCAAAATAATATTAAATGAAATGCCTCTTCAATACAAATGGGCCATCTGAATTTAGATCTAATAACAAATTCAAAGCATCTCAATTAAATATATAATATTTATTCATTGTATCTCTAATTTCATAGCTGAAAGAGATTGATTTATTAATTTTTGGTTTCTGTGACAGTTCATCAACTAGTTTAATTTTATGAATGACAGCAACATTATTATTAAAGTTAATAGTGATAAAAAAAATTAAGATTTTTTTGTTCAACATTATTATTAATGTTAATGGTGATAAAAAAATCTAAGATTTATTTATTCTTAATTATTTAAATGCCCACTATATTCTTCATATTGAGAGACCTCCAAAAATTTTAAGAAGAATCTTTAATATTGAGAGAACAATCCAAATTAGAAATTGTGTTAGAAAAGATTGTGGTTAATCTTTATTAAAAAAACTTTGTTGTTTATTTAATATTTTAGATGAAATTAATGTCCCACTGATTAATTCTATTAATTAGCTAGGTTAATGATAATAATTTTTTGAGTGTTAGGTAAAGTGCACATATATTAAAAAAGAAATTACATATGATGATTAGAATTTATTAAATTCCCCTAATTTACTATGGGCCATAATCATAGTTCTAGGCTTCACCGAAATTAATCAATTTCATTAATTTTGATCAAAATCAATCTAAAATTCATCGGTTTTATTTCTGTTAAAATTCTCATATTTTTGGATCAAATTTCTTATTACTTGATTTTTTGAGTTAAAAATAAAAAATTATAACAAACATTATATTAAAATTTTTAAAACCAAAGTTGAGTATTAAAACCTTGGTGATAACATCAAACTATTTTATCACCAAATGTTTTAGTTAAGATTTTGAAACTCATTAATATTATAATGTTTGCAGGATAAAATAATTTCTTGGAGATTAGAAGTTGAAGGTAGTAGCATTGACTAATATTTCAAAAATTGAGTCGGAGTTAAAACCGACTTATTGTCTGTTTCATGGTGGGGGCCGTCATTCAAATCAGTAAACCATAATAAAAAAAGATAATAATATATATCAAAAATATAATAAATATTTAAAATAAAAATTTATTTATTCTATTAATTCATTATCATTGACTAATTAGTAAATATTATAGAAATAGATCTCCAAATATTTCTTATGTGAAATACACCATTGATTAGGAATTAAAAATGTAAAATATAGATCATATGAAAAATAGAACTAACCTACAAATGCAATAATTTTTTGTGCTAAGTCAACATATATTAAATGAATTAAAAAAATATTTGACTTAATGTTATCTTGACGTAATATCACGTTATCTAAACAAAATAAATTTTAATTTGATATCTTTAAATAAATTTTTAAAAAATTATAAAATTATCAATAAAAAAATATAAATATTTGACATTCAGATAATATGACAGAATGTCAACGTAACATCAAACTAAATGCTCCTATAAATTTTTTTTTTTGATAGTATAAGAGATTGGTTTTAGCTTTCCTTAATACTTTAATTTGTTGGATTGAAGCCAGTAAGCTGAGTACCCCTTTATATTATATTTTTTTATTTTTATTTTTATTTTTTAATTTACTCTTAAGCCCTATTTGGTACGGGAATCAAAATCAGGACCAAAATAATACTAGTTTAAAAAATAACAATAATAATAATAAATAATTTTTTTTAATTATTCCACACAAATTATAATATAAAAAATATTATTTTACTTCAAATATTTAATAATTTTTAATAAAAATATTAACTTTATTTCACATCCTAAATCAAAATACTTGATTCGTATATTTTAATTTGAGATGTGAAATAAAATAGATATTTTTATTAAAAATTATTGAATTTGTGAATTAAAATAATATTTTCTAATATCAAAATTGTGTAGAATAATTAAAAAAAAATAAATTATTATTATTTATATTTTTTTAAATTAGTAACATTTTGGTCCTGATTTTAGTCCTTACGCCAAGCAGATCATTATATTATGTTTTGCTAGAGAAAAAAATTCTAGTTGAATTCATCTGGTGTCCATTTTGTTAATATCTGCTCATATTAAGCAAAACTCTATAAGGAGCATGTTTGTATTTAACTTTTAAGTAGAACAATTTCACTCACTCTCTGTTTTTTATTTTTTATTTTCCTTTCTGAATTACTCATAATGACCACATGATTTTTTTTTCCCAAAAATGTCAGATTAACACAAATTTTGACCCATAACAAACTCATGAAGGGTAAAAAGTTGATAGCTCTTTATGTTGAGGCTCCTTGTATTGCTTGTATTTTGGTCTAGAAACATAATACCATGCATTATGTGCATGACACAAGACGCAGCAGAGCGGATCGTAACACATGACAGATGACAAGCCCGACCAAAAAGCGGACAATATCCCTACTTCTATATTTTGATTTCATAGTAAAATACGAAATTGTAGGTGCTTTCGCTTTATAATGAGCTCGAGTGTTACTGTGATTCTAAAAAAATTTGGGGGATTTACATACAGAACATTAAATTCATCACAAATTATACATTTCACCATCATTTAGTAAATATTACGCATATCATACTCTGCTTATAATATAAATGTTACAATAAAAATGTAAAACTCATAAGCAGAGTGTGATATGCGTAATATTTACTAAACGATGGTGAAATGTATAATTTGTGATGAATTCAATATTCTGTATGTAAATTCTCCAAAAAATTTTGCATTTTGCACAGTAACACAAAAATGTCTGCAAGATAATATTTCACATTTCATATTATTGTAAAAAAAAACTTCAGAGCACCATATATTTCATACTTACCTACATACATACATACATACATACATATAAAAAAAATACTTGCACTGCATTGGTATTCATACTTTGGCAATCAAAAGATTTGCTCCTTTAAAAGTTCAATACCAACAAAACTAATACAAAAAAAAATAAATAACAATTGCATGAATACTAAAGATGAGAAAACAAAATAACTAAAAGGTGTATTTAATCTAATGTTATCTTGATATTATATAATATTATTTATAAAAAATAATTGTTTGATTTGATAACATTTGTCGACAAATGACATATAGATGTTAAAGAGACTGAAATAATGACATAACATCAAGATAACACTAAGCCGCTCCCTCTTGGTTTAAGCATCCATCATCATCATCATCCTTTCATAGCACCAAATTGTTCTCCACCAAGTGTATTATTTCAATGAATATACCAACATCAAATCCTAGTCTCTTCTCATGCTTTTGGAGAAAATCATAGCATGAATGATACATGAGAATGACTTTAATCAACAAGATAACAAAAAGCAGTCACATTCTGAACACACCAAACTTGGTGTCCTCAATGTCATGGTTAGTAATGGCAGCAGACAGGCACAAGCCAAGAACCCTTCTGGTGTCAGCTGGGTCTATGATGCCATCATCCCACAGTCTTGAGGTTGAGTAATAAGGGCTTGCTTCCCTTTCATATTTTTCCACTACTACTGCTTTGAATTTTTCCTCCTCTTCCGCGCACCACTTTAGTTAGAAAAATAGAAAAGAAAATTATATATTTCCTCATAAACTACAACAAATCATCATAATAGTTGCAACAAATAATGTCATCTAACCAATATGAAGTTAACTTTATTTGAGTTATATTTTAACAGTGTTCCTATTTGATATAAACTCTACAAAAAGTTCGTTTTCTCTTGTATATTTTCATCTATTTCATAACAGTTACCGATGTAAAATTAAGCATGCCATTATAGGAATGGCCTTAGAAAGCTCAATAATGATGAAGAATTTGATTTCTTTTATTTCATCGTTTTCTCTACGACTTATATCAAGTAAACATGGATTTCATTGCCATATAACCTGAAAATCAGTGGAAGCCACACAAATTTATACACACAAGGCGATGGAGATAGGGCTGCCTACCTCGATTCCTTGTTTTTTCTTGTTGCTTCTTTCTATCTGTGCAAGGACACCGGCAGCCTGTAGAGGGAAAGAGAAGGGACGGCATAAGAAAATCAACTTGGTCCATAGAAAATATAAAATACACTTATAAATGTCTAAATATTAATATATGCACACAATATTTATAATACATGAGTAGAGTTGTGCAAGGCTCACATGCGATGTTGGGTGCAAGAGGCCTCTGCTCTGGTTGCGCGAGGCCAATGGGTTGCAGATAGCAGCGAGTTAGCATGATGGACAGCATTAGGGTGGCACGAGAGAACAACAAGCTTGCGCACAAAGTGATGAATAGTAGGGCCCAGAACAAGCCTACGTCCAAATGGAGCAGGATGAAGGACTCGGAATTGAAGGGGAAGAGCCATCAAAGATGCCTTCAAAGTGACGAGAAGATGCGAGGGATCATCCCTCACCTATGACTACTAAAATTAAAGTTTAATCTATTTGAAAGGTGGAAGGCCTATTTTGTCGAGCGCCAAAAGCCTTCCTTATTGAGGAACGAGCTTTTGACACCGTTAGTTGTCAGAGTGAATAGTAGGGAAACAATGATGGTCACCCGCCAAGGCCACCTTGCAGCCTCCATCTCTTTTTCGGACGGAATGATAAGGTTTGGCTGTGCTATCGGAGGTAAGGTCACCATCCCCCACGGTGCGTTGCACCAGATTTCACCCTTGCCATTGTATAGAAGCTAGTCAGTTCTTAGAGGAGAATCAAGGAGGGAAGGGCGGAGTTGAGTTTTGATGTAGTTCCATTTAAATTACTTGAGGCAGTGGTGATAATATCCATCTTGATGTATATTGTTAGAGAATATACTGGAAATTCCTAGAATTTTCTACATTAATCACTTCCTATATTATGAAGAATGATCTTAATTTATTTTACTAGTTTTTTTATTGTATCTTGAAATTATAAATAGGTGGGTCTTTCTTCAGTAAGATATGAAGAATTCACTAAACATGGTATTAGAGCATGATCCATTGTAACCCTAATCATGCTTTGCAGCTGTCTCCATCTTTTCCCAACACACTCTCTTCATCACGTCTCCTACTATGCTTGAGCTCACCTAGTCACATTCTTCAGCTCTCATTATGTCGTAATGCATTCTACAAGGGCCTCCCATCGATTGCTACTCGAGCCTCATGTAAATTGCTATTCACACCATCGCTCAATGCTCGATGTTGTGTCACTCTTTTGCTATTGCCAACACTATGATAGCTCTAGTTGGCGTCGATTGACTGCTTTCACTGCTAATATCCACAATCCTCCTTTCCCATCCCCAACTACTACTGCTATTCGCCTCCCTCCTCTCACTTGCTGTCACCTATAAGTCAATTATTATGTCAACTCCTTACAATACACCTCAATAGAGCCGAGCAAGTTTTCTTACAAGCAAGAGAGAATAATGTAGATTTAGCCCTTGATCCAGGCAATTTAAATTTCAAATATTTCACGCACAAGAATTAAGATTTATAGTGTCAATAGAGAAAATTATTCAGCTTATTATATTTTCTATTAAGTATTTAAGCTATTTAGGAAAATATTATATTTAGGTTTTTATTTTAGTAGATCAAAAACTGAATATATGGAGTGTATATTTAGTCAAGAAAAAAGCACTTGTATAGGTGATGTAGCATTGAGTGATCTCTTTAAATACCTTAAATCAATTATATAAATAACAATGAAATAAATAGTGATATCACTATTAATACAACAACAACCAAGCCTTAATCCCACTAGGTGAGGTCGACTACATGTAGGCCTGTAAATGGGTCGGATCTTGATCCGATCCGATCCGTGATCCGAACCGATTATCTTATGAAACGGAATAAATTTTTGACCCGCACGATTGTTCCGAAAATCCGACCCGCTCCGTTTAAGTATTGTCGGGTCGGATCCGGGTCAATGCTGATCCGATCCGAAATTTATAAGTATGAAATTATTTTACGTACTTATATATTTATTATTTAATTGCATATGTTAATTGTTGTTTTATTTTATGAAAGTTTGAAATGTAACTGAGATTTATAATTATTAAAGAGGCTATTATAAATTATTTTAAGTGTAGTAACCAGGAAGTGCTTGTATTGTGAAATGGGATAAATAGCTACAAATATTTTTTACCGTTAAGATAAAATATTTAGTGCTAGTTTTAACAGAACTACACTTTATTTTTTGTGTAATATTTGCACTGTCTGAGGGGCCGAATACTTCTGTAAAAAAAAAAAATAGAAAAATATTTATTTTTTAAAATTTTAATATCAAAAAATTTTTTTTAATATTCTAAAAAAATATTATAAAATATAAATATAAAATAAAGGATTTTAATATTCATTATTTGTATTAGATATATAATATAAAGTTGGATTTTTGCTAGTGTAAAGATTTTGTTAGCCAAAGAGATAGTCTCGAACCAAATGAAGCCAAAGTGTCTGAAATTTATATCCAAACATAATTATAAGTCCTAGGCATTCTTGGCATACTATAATATTGCCGCACTATTTACGCTTCCAT